>JARQZK010005183.1:25000-212827 GCA_030704885.1 Cynegetis impunctata
TCTCATTTCCGTCTTCAGTTCATCCAGTTCTGTTAATATTTTTCCATTTTTTCACATAATCCTTTTAGTTGTCAGTTCTCTTCCATTTTGGCATAAATTGATATAATTGTAACATCAAATAAATGTCAACGTGGTTTTAACGACCTGAAATTAGAAATGAATCATAGTTGTCCGGCCATCCCCGGTGGGGTGAATTCTGCCATTAGCATTTCCTATTTACGCACAGGATGATTGAAAGTGAGACGGTAATGACAATGTTAAGTGAAATTATCATGTAAAAATCCTCTTCGGATGTATCATCAATTTTCAATAGTGAACAAAATAGTTTGTCGCATCCCTGGCGGGGATCGAACCCACGACCTTTGGATTAGAAGTCCAACGCGCTATCCTCTGCGCCACAGGGACGATATCCTCCTCTTTGATGTTATCATACTAGTTCTGGACCTTGTGTCAATCACATAACTGGTGTATATGTCTTATTTCTCTTGCTCGCGCGCAAACAAATTAAACAACGCATAGGTTAGGTTAAGGCATAGGTGTTAAATTACGATCACCGACAATTAGCGTAATAATATGTCTCTGGTTTGTATCTACAAAGTTTCAGTAAACTGCCCACTCGCACTTTTCACTCCACTGTTGGAAGACCCCTGAGAATTCAGAACAATGGACTTTTGATTATGAACTATTGTTACGTATTTCAGGGTATTCTACTCGAGTGGATATCTATCTTTTGAATTAATAATAATAATAATAATAATAAATAATAATAATAAATGAATTTATTCCCAACAGGTTTACACCCAATTACAGAGAAAAATAATAATGATAATAGAAATATAAATACAAATATATGCATAATAGACTCTTATTAGAATTCTATCAAAACCATAAGCAAATAATATACAATTCATAATCCCATGTACACAACAGAAATAAATTTTAAAAAAAAAACTTCATGATACTGTTCGCTGTTCTAAATGACATGCCAAAATCACTGATAGCGCATCAAAATATATATCACATCGATTACAACACCTATCATAAACATTACACATACAATTGATAGGAGAACGTGATATAACACTTTTTTTTTTTTTTTTCTCGAGGGACCTACAGTTTAACGCCGGTTCCGAACGGCCAATGGGCTTGTAAACGAAGTACATTACCCAACAATTTATTTTTATAAATAGAACCACTAAATTCCTGACATACACAACACCCAAGAGCAAGGTGGGACTCGAACCCACATCCTCGGCTTACAAGCGGTATACCTTACCGCTGGTCTACCGAGGCCTCTGATATAACATTTAAATCTGCTGTGATCAACATAAAAAGTATTACTCCGTCTCAGACCAGGCCTTGGTACGCGGATTTTTATCTTACTAAGAAGAAATGGTGAGTCAATTTTATTGTGCAGAATTTTGTACAGCAACGTTAGAGCAAAACACTCACGTCTCAACTGTAACACATCAATTCCAAGACTTACGGTTACGACAGAGTGATCGAAGCCTCTCGGAGGGTATTGCCCATAACATCTGAAATACATATATTTCAAACACTTTCTCTGAACAGCCTCCAAGTCTACCACATAATTATTGTACAGAGGAGACTAGATTACAGAGGCATATTCTAGCTTACTACGAATAAAATAATAGTATAACGTTTTCATCGTGCCGAGGTTAACAAAGTTGTTCCAGTTTCTGACAAAATAACCCAGCGTTCTAGTTGCAGATGCCGTGATACGACTTATGTGCTCTGAAAAGGACAGCTTATAGTCAAAAACAACCCATAGATCCTTTAACTCAACGCATCTATCTAGAATCTGACCATACAATGTATAGCCGTGGTGAATCGGAGTCAATCTACGAGAAAACGACAGAACATTACATTTACTGATATTAAGTTTCAGTCCGTTGTTGGAACACCATAAATTTACCGTATCCAAAGATACTTGTAATCTAGCACAATCATGACGATCATTAATAACAGCGAATATTTTCAAATCATCAGCAAAGAGCAGATGCATACAGTCAAGTTGTAGAGACAGATCGTTAATGTATATAAGAAACAATAAAGGTCCCAAATTGGACCCCTGTGGCACACCGGCTGAGGCACGATAGAGTGCAGATTCACAACCTCCATGTTCAACATATTGATAACGAATATGATTGCATCAATAATAATAACTGGGACGAAAAGCCAATAGATTGAAGTTTAGACATCAATATGCTATGATCGATCTGATCAAAGGCCTTCTGAATATCTGTGTAAATAACATCCATCTGACCACGGTCATTCAATGATTCAGACAGAGACTGAGTTTTACATGCCAAATTAGTAACAGTTGAGCAATTCTTCATAAAACCATGCTGATGTGGTGAAATAAGTGTACGAACTGAACAATAAATAGAGTCATATAGAATAATTTCAAGGATAATATATATTTAATATAAATTAATAATAATATTGTTACGTAAACGTAAAGCTACAGTTCCACGGGAGGAACATTTTTGTTGCTGTTGCGTGTTTCCGAAAATGTTCCTTAAAATTTCTTAATGTTTCAGCAACAAATGTTGACTGTTTCCACTTGTCACCTTTCAAGCTACGATTCCACCGGAGGAACATTTTTGTTGCGTGTTTCCGTAAATGTTCCAAAATGTTACTTCAAATTTCTTTATTTTTCGGCACCAAATGTTGACTGCTCCTACATGTCGCCGGTTTCTATTTTAAGCGGTAAACTTCAAAAGAAAATAGGAAATATGTGTAAACAATTTTTTTTTGCAAGAAACAGTATGAAATTGCGAAAAAACTGGGTTAACTTAAGTAAAAAATGTTTCTCCACTAAAATATACCTGAATCATTCATGAAAATATTCATCGCGGTTTAATTATGCACTGAAGGAAGAATTTATTAACTATAAATAAACTCATTTGCTTGGAAACAATTTATTAACATTCTTATAAAATATTATTGATTTACTTGAACTAATAGAGGCATTCAATATGAAACCCCATTTTCATTGAAATCATTCGGCCAAAAAAGCACAGATTACCTTGGGCCTCGGATTTATAACATTTTACCAGTAAAGATCAGGAGTATTCAGAATATTAGATGTTTTACTAGAGCTGCCAAAAAATTTTTGATGGGATTTGATAGTGGGAGGTTACATGACGTGATTCGATGCAAGGTTTGAGTTTCGTGTTCTCTTGTGTATCTGATTAAACCCACTTGATTTGTAGCATTTTTGTATTGATTTGTTTAAGGTTTTCTAATGAGTATACCACAGACAGCCGCTGGCTTTGTGGGTTCGATGCGTTTGTATTAGAAGCTGTCAGTTTTGTGATTTTTTTTATTTTGATTGGAATTTCGTATTGATTTTTTTGTGAAATGCTATTTTTAGGTGCATCTTTAGTTTTGTTGTCATGAAATAAGTGAATTTACTTAAAGTACTGTTGTAAAACTTCTGCATGTATTGACAATAAACTTATTATATTATATATATATATATATATATATATATATATATATATATATATATATATATATATATATATTAATAGAATTACCACAGATTAAATCATTCACATAACAAATATGCATTTTGCAAAATCTCACGTGAGATTCGGGGAGGGGGAGAGGGGGTCGAGCAAGAACTCACGACATCTCACTTAGGGGATAGGGGGAGTCAAAAAATCGCCAAAATTATCTCACGTAATCAATGGATGCCCCCTTTAGGCAATTGTATTTTGTTCTCAGCTTCGCAGTTATATTATTCAATAATTATTAGCACCACAAACACTACAACCCTCTATAGTCAGGCACGTATCCAGAGGAGGGGCCCGGCCCCCCCCCCGAAATCCCGAAATTTGAAAATTTTTTCCATTCGATATTCTTCACAGAAAAGTCTTTGAATTTTGCTTTTTTAGTCGACGGAAATTTTGAAACTGTTGGAGTATTGTGACAGAACATTTTTTCGCGGGATCTATCTTGTTCTCAAGGTTATGGCTACTCTTCCAGTCACAACGGCTAGTGTCGAAAGATCGTTTTCGACAATGAAGAGGATAAAAACTTTACCTCGTAGTGTGATGGGCCACGACAGGCTAAGTCCACTCGCGATGATGTCAATTAACTGGGATACTGTTGTTGATCCGGAGGAAGTCCTCGACCGCTTGGCGAAGAAAAAATCGAGGAAATTACTATTTTAAGGTGTGTGTTCTATTGAAAAATGAGTTCTGATCTAAATTTTGCTATTAACAAGTATTTTTTGTTAGACATTAAAAATGCTGAAACTTCTTTAAAACATCATAGTAGCTGTTTATTGTACACCTTGTACTGCATCTTTTTCTTGCACAATAAACAATAATAGATTAAACGTCACGTACTGATTTGAGATTGATGGGTGATCCGCCTTACCCTGAATTTATTCAAATAAGTCCACATTTTTGAGTGATATTCGTCTTTGAGCCCCCCCCGAAACGAATTTCTGGATACGGGCCTGTCTATAGTGGGTTACTTTTTGAATGACACTTTTACTCAGAGGCGGATTGAACGTTAAGAGCGCCGTAGGCAAGCATCTCATCGGCGCCCCTATATTAAAAATAAATCGTACTATAGTTTTACCTAAACCGATGTACCGCCCCTTAGGAAAACGTGGTGAGATGGGGGCTAAAGAAAAAAGAACAAGAGTTTACATGAGATCGATATTGTCGGAGAAATCTTACGATTTCGGTTTACAATATTTTAAAGCTTAAAGGTACGACTGGCATGTAAACCCGAAAATTATGAAATTCCCTATATAATAATATCTGGCTTTACACGCCAGTCGTATGAATTAAATTATTGAACAGGATAAAATTGAATCAGAACTTTGTATCTGATATTTCATTTATATAATTAACTTACTTTAATATATTATAGTTACTTAAGTCGAACTCGATAGTATAGATAGTGGCCTAGGTGTCTGCCGTAAGCGCGGATGGTCCCGGATTTCTTTCCCGGTCGAGCAAATTTGGGAAACGAACGTGTTCGTGAATTGTCTGGTGCTTTTATAAATTTCAACAATTTATTAATACCTGGTAAATAAAAAAAATCAATTTATGAATTATTTAGTTAAACACGGATACAGGTTTAAATTTTCAACAAGATCTGAATTTTTAAGTATACCTACTTAAAGTGAACTTAAAGGCACTCTGGTATTTTAAAGTTAGATAGGTATAATTGTTAATGATTGAATTATTCTCAGAAATTATTTAATGTAAAAAATGAAATTATAATGGTATGTATGTTAAACTAAGCAGATTTTTACGCTCCACTTTAAAGTTGCTAATTTTCAATTACTTGTTGTTACAGCTTAACCGACAAACTAAAAAAAAATTCGGCGACTAAATTTTTGTCTTGCAAATTAATTGTCAACAACGTCTTCATAGTTTAAAGATTGCAATAAGTTTGATTCTATGTTAAGTAGTGCTAACGAATTTAATCTGATATCTGTCATAGTTGAGCGAAGATAATTTTTCACTCTATTTAGACAGGGAAAGCTCCGCTCACCACTGCAATTGTCGACTGCCGTCGATACACAGATTCTTAAAGCTATTTTAACGTTTGGATAAATTGTTTCAAGTTCTTAATTTCTTAGAACCTTTAAAATTGCGTTGGTTGATCGGGGCAGTTTTCCGTCTCGAGCTACCGTTGTAAGAACGCAGGTGGATACATTCATCCACAAAACACTTTTCCAAATCGCCGAAATACATTGTTACTATCGTACTTGCTCTATTTTGAACTTCTTTAGTGCTCAAATTTTTCAAGTTGTTTAAAATTTTAAATTTACTGTAAAAATTACTGTATGATTATCGTCTCTTTTGAAGTTCAACCACAAGTCAGTCTATAATCACTAAAAATACTGTCACTCTGAATGTGTCCCGACCAGATATTGAAGAAGTAATATCTTCGGCAGGATCATCTGCTGTGAGCTTTTTCTTCCGAATCCTCTTTTTATCCTTTTCATATTCTCTGGCAAGTGAGAGTTCCAAGGCTTGCTGCTCATAGTTATTAAAATTTTCCTTTTCTGCAGAAATTATGTGAATTAGAACAAGGTTGCTTGTAGGCGTAAGTTTTAGTCAATCTCATCCGTTAAATTTATCTTTTGCTATAAATTGAAGCAAATTGAGGTTGTAAGCAAAAATAATAGTTTTTATTGTCTAAGTAGCCTTACTTACTGGCGCAACTAATTTTATGCTATATTGTATAATTTTTCTCTATTTTACAATTCCGCCTGCGCGCCCCTTTGTACCCTCGCGCCCCTAGGCACATGCCTAGTTTGCCTTAAGGATAGTCCGCCTCTGCCTGTACTGCCGAAGACTTGGTAACGCGTTGACACAGTTTCTTTGGCTTATTATGAACGCTCTGTGACATTTAGGAATTCGCAAACAACTGCAGATAATATTTTACGAGCAATATTCCCAGTACTTGCCCATTCGGAGCGCCAAGTTTGCCTTTGATTTGTTGCTCGAATTGCAAAAACAATATCGAATAATAAACAATGAGCGATATTGAATAAATTTACAATAATTCCGAGCTGACGAGGAAATATTTCAATTTGAGAAATGCCTACTGAAAAAAGAGATTAATGGTTCACACCTTTGGGTGTATAATATGCCCTTACTTTGTTGCTAATAATATAAAGACTTACGTCCCACGTGTTTCAATTCGAGTAATATAAAGATTGACGTTCGAATTGATTAATACATGAAACTGGCTAAGACGATGTAATAATTCGTCAAGTTAATTATTGTGATATTAGGGGACTTACGAGGGTTGTTCAAAAAACAGCTGGTTTGATGTTTCAATGGAGGTTGTTTGATTGGAAGTGGAAGATGTTAGGTCATTAAGTATTCCTTTGATTACCATCAGTGGTTGCATATCTTAACCCTTTCAGGGCAACTGGTTAGCTAGGAAAACCACAGTTTGTTAGTCATGAGTAAAACTGCTCGTTGGCTATTTCAGTATACCAGTGTGTTTTGTGGGTTGTCTAACATAGCAAAATTTGACGTGATCATCGAAAACAGACCGAAATAAGTCGAAGCGCGTATAACGTGCATTTGTTTACTATATTTGGACACTACTTAGAGGATCTGCTGAAACTGTGTGAATTTGTTATTTTTATTTATGAATGGTGGAAAAATGGCTCCAAAGTTATTTACTTATATCTTACTTATGCATTTTCATGAATATATTGAACGTAAATGTTTCCTTTTTTTCGAAATTACTAATTTTGTCTCCTGAAGTGACCACTGGGCACTTAAGTAATCGTGTTATCTTATTTTAGTTCTGAGGAAGCAAGTTTGGAGTACCTACCTACTGAATAGGGTTGCCAATTTTCGAAAGAACCAACCCGGGAGATTTTTTTAAGGAGTTTAGTAGAGACGGGGTTGAAGAAAATGTCAATCATTTATTTATTTTTAATTTATATATACCTACTCTGCTTCTAATATTTGACAGTTTTTTACCACAAAATCATAATCTTTAAAAATCGAAGTTTGATTAGTAGAGCGCGGTTGCGTATAACTTTAAAAAAACTGGGGAAATTAGCCACCCCGGGAAGTTGGGAGGTTGACCATTATTACCGGAGTCATCCGGGCAATCCGGGAGTGTTGGGAACCCAATAACTGAATATTTAGAAAATTTTCATGCAGATGAGTTCTATGATTTGTAAGAAATGTTCAGCGTGCAAAGTAGAATTGTGTTTGAAACATGACAAAAACTGTTTCATGTTATATTACGCAAAATAGGTTATATTGTTTGGTTATATGTTCCTACTGGTTATGTGGAGTGACCACATCCTGCAGGATAATCCTTGTGTTTTTTTTATCTTGAAATTTGTTTCATTTTCTTCAAGTAACTCTAATAAACCATTATCAAACCATACATAATATTTTTTCCACAAAAAAATAATTTGGGCCGGAAAGGGTTAAAACGTACTGAAAACGTAAAAAAGTCTAGATATTATAAAGTGCAAAAGTTTGACCATTCGAGAGTTTCTATGGATGATGATAAAGGGCAGATGTCAATTTTTTCAGTAACATACGCAGGGCCGGATAAACCCTCTGCGTGCCCCTAGGCAACAATACTGTCCGGGCCCCAGGTCTTTTCAAGTTGATAGAAGGATGTGAGTAACTTCCAGATGATCGACTCCAGGTATCCTGTTACTTCAAAGTCTTATGTGATATTGCAACAACATGGTTACTTTAACTTGATGCTGCAGCATCACCTTACCTGACTCGTTAGCTTTATTGAAATGGTCTTAATCAATAGGTTATAGATAAGTGATGAATGATGATTAAGGTTGCATGATGGGTTAGGAAAGAGAAATGAGACGGGACGCGGTTATTTTCAATTTGATCTTGTTAAACGCAATAAAATACAATAAACTAAAAGAAAACAGTTTTATGAAGTATAAATTGGAAAAAGTCAACTTCCAAGATCTTTATCTTTTTTTGTGCAGTACAGTAAGTTTGAATATTAACTCTTCTAACTTTTTTAGGAACAAAATCGTTTGAAACGTTTTGGAAGTTGACCCTTCCTAATACATCATTTTCAATGGCCATTATCGACAATTAATTCAAACGGTTCTGAGACATTGTTGAACGAAGACAATTTATTAGTTCTACCACTAGATACTAGATGGTTCTGTATGTATGAAGTATTTCATCAATTGACAACATGCGTCGAAAGATTGAAATAATATTGTTGAGGAATTTCATACAAATTGTCAAATAATATTCGATCAAATTTTTTTTCTTGGTGCGTGCACGGGCCCCTAGTCGATGCGGGGCCCCTAGGCAGTTGCCTACTCTGCCTAATGGTTAATCTGGCCCTGAACATACGTAAATTGCAGTACATTAATATGAATGGACTTATGATGACCAATGATGCTTCCATTAGAAATTAGTTGGATAATAATTACCTCTATCTTTTACATGAACTTATGTATGAATGTACTTGATTCTTTCAGAAAATTTCGAGTCTAAAAAAGAACTGCATCGGCCGGGAATCGAACCCGGGCCGCCCGCGTGGCAGGCGAGCATTCTACCACTGAACCACCGATGCTGATAATAATTTAAGTAAAAGGTAATCTCACAAAAGCATGAATGATATTTATACCATTCAAAAAAAAATATTTGCACGTCAAAGAAAAGGAAGTTGCATCGGCCGGGAATCGAACCCGGGCCGCCCGCGTGGCAGGCGAGCATTCTACCACTGAACCACCGATGCTTGTAGAATTGCAGTTAATTAACGCCAGATGAGCGAGCGCAGGTCCTACTTACTTTATGAGCAAGACTATGCACTTTCATTATCAATATAAAGTCATGTCATCTCAATAACGAGTTAGTGTGTTCCATTCATAGTATACTTAGAAATACGGGTAATTATCGACTTTACAGCAGACTGCTCCGATTTTCTTGAAATTTCGGATTTTAGCTTCATTTGGCCTGAAAAAGCCGAATATGAAGATTTTGTCGCTGGGTCATCTTTTTTTTCAAAAACTTGAGCTGACCTGACTTTTTCTAACCTTACTAACCTAACCTCCGAGTTCATAAAAGTATAGAATTCATGAAATAGATAAAAAAAAAGCGTATGGCATTATTGCCGGGGAGCCTACACATTATGTGCGGTATTCCGGCGCCGATTGCCTCTTTAACCCTGTTTTAGGTAGTTAGTAATGAGGCGTACTAACCCATGAATCATCTATGAAATAAATGAAATTTATTATCAAAAACATTGTCGTTTTTATAATCAAATTCATATTTTTCAGTAATTCTATACTTTTATGAACTCGGAGGTTAGGTTAGTAAGGTTAGAAAAAGTCAGGTCAGCTCAAGTTTTTGAAAAAAAAAGATGACCCAGCGACAAAATCGGGGCAGTCTGTTGTAAAGTCGATAATTACCGAAATACGATTCATTAAAAATTATAACGGTTTTTAGAGTTGAATATTTCAAAACCTTCTGAATATTCAGTCGAATATATTATAATGATAAAATTAATTTCAAATGAGTCCGAATACCTACCTATATGAATCTCTTTGCTTTTAGAATTTGGAAAATTTTTTCTTCTGACAATAGTGACCCAGTAAACACACTTACATCTTATGGACGTTTTCAAAATGTCTCAACTCGACGTAAAGCATGTCATATGTACGTACAGTTTCGTCAGGTATACGTCTTGTTTACGTACATAGGTGGTCATATGGGCACACTAAAGTACGTACAAAAGACATACGGTTTAGGTCATTTAATAACCAAAATAAGACGTAATTTTACGTTTTAAATATGTATTAATTACGTACATTCTACATTTCGTTTTGGTTATATGTACGTACATATTCGTACGTCTTAATGACCTACTTAAAAAATAATTTGTGACTATTTTTGGATGTCTAATATAACAGTTAGATGAATCTCTGAGAAGCTATCTAAACATTTTTTTCAAAATTCATAAAATTGTTGAATATCATAATATATGTCATAATAATTTACCTTTACATATGTTCTGATATTCATCAACATTTTGATGGATTTAGAAAGTGTGAATATGATCTACTACCAAAGATCCATCAAACTTTTATATTGGATATCTTAAATAGCTAGATTATCTTTTTCAAGTTATAATGTGGCCTCTGTTGTTCTTCTCCATCGGTCGTACCAACATCACTCGTTCCTTCAGCTTTTATGCACTTTTGACGTGCATAATCAGCTGTAAAAATTATTTTAATACATAAATATTTTCAAAACTAAAACTGACTACAATACCGTATGTAGCATTTCTAAAGATTCTTATTTTAAAAGTTGACCAGCAGGTGTTTAGTGGGTGATGGTTCTTTATAGCAGCCGCAACTTCATCTGCAGTAAATTGAGGCCAAACACACTCATCAGTTCCTATGATCCATGTAGATGAAACAGCTGCAAGAGTATTAGGGAACATACCCAAACTACGTGACCCGTTCAGGGGGGGGGAGGGGGTTCTTCAAAACACTACGATTGGTCACAGGGGCGGGGGTAGGGGTTAGGTTTTTGTCACGTAGTCAATGTCCTCTGGAAACGTGTTCGTTGAACATGATTGAGATAAAAGATAAATGTGAATAAAAGAAAAAAATACTTTTGTTTTAGTAAATTAAGTTCCTGGTACATATGTTTTTTCTTCTTGATGATATTTTTTCAGCTGTAAATTATAGGTATGTACAGGGTAGCCAATTTTCGATGTTTGTATGGAGTATCTCAGTAACTATAGAAGGTAAAAAAAATGGAAGGCGCATACTCAATCTCTTTTGTCGAAACAAATTCACTGGCGAAACCCAAAATTCGCTGTCTTCATTAGTTTTCGAGTTATAGACAAAAATTTCATTTTTCCACCTTAAGACAAGTGTGCATATCATGGTTGTTTGTGAAGTTACGAGATAATAACTTTTACATAATTAAGGTACTTTTTCTGTATAAAACAGTGGTAGAAATGTATTTTTTCAAATGGGAATAATGGTTGGCTGTGGTTTGGTTGGATCGGATTTTTTCCGATATATGTCAGGTTGCTTTTGATGTGTAAGGTTTTAATAGCAAGAATATTTTAGTTCATTACCCTTTGCGTTTTTATATGAACCTATTTATTCTATGTAGGCAGGTGACATCTATGACAGAGCTTGTCCATTTCTTTCCATCATAATATCAACTAACTGATTTAATCGTAAAAACAGTTGTGATATTACATCTGAGATATATTTCAATGGCTATCCAGGAAGAAGACAACCTAATAAATCTATTTTCAATTGATTAAAAGAAAATCTAATTAATTGTGAATCATTAAACAAGCCAAGACCAAAATATTAGATATTTACATAATTTTTTTTATAAGACATTACAATTATAAACAACAATACAAATTACAATAAATGTTCAAACTTATGTTCATTGTGGTTGATACATAAATTACATCTCTTTATAACATTCTGAACTGCATTATGAATATGAATATTTGAAACTGAATTCACAAAGTATAAAATTTACGTGGCTGTCGTGTTTTAACGTATCATATATATCAAGAAAATCATAATAACCAACGGTACTACGAAATTTTGAATCAGTAAATTATTGAGGAATTCATGGACAATCCACCCTTAGTTGAGACACAAAATCAGTTCTTCCAACATGATGGTTCACCGCCTCATAATATAAGTACCGTTTCAGAATTGTTTAATACTAATTTTGGAAATAACTGGATGATGAATAATATTCCAGTGAGGTCGCCACCACAATCACCTGACTTTAACACCACTGGATTTTTTCTTTTGAAGATATATAAAAGACAATTATATTAGAAAACCAGTAACAATATAAATAAACATAGACTAAATTTTATTGAATGTGAATTACATTTCAAATATTGATATTATATATATGCATAATGCAGTTTAGAATATTATAAAGATAGGTATGTTATTTATGTATGAACCATAAAGAACATCAGTTCTTCACAACATTTACTGTAATTTTTATTATTTTCTTATAGTGGTAATGTCTTATAAAATTAGATGTAAATCTCTAGATTATACAGAAAAAAAGTGCCTTAAAAATGTCTCGTAATTTCACAAACAACCATGATATGCTCACTTGTCTGAAAGTCAAACTTTTGTTTATAACTCCAAAATAAAAGACGATTTCATATTTTGGTTTTCGCCATTAAATTTGACTCGAAAAAAGAGATCAAAAATGCTCTCTCCATTTTTTTGTATCTCCTATAGTTACCGAGATACCCCATAAAAACATCGAAATTTTAATAAAGACAAATATGAGCCCAATTATTGTTTTTAACGTTCTGTCTACAAGAATATGATTAAAAAAATATTTATGAATTACTACGTGAAAACTAGAGGGGGAGGGAGGGGGTCTTGGAATATACTACGGATGGTCACTGAGGGGGGGGAGGGGGATAAAAAGTTGTAAAAAATAGGTCACGTAGTTTGGGTACGTTCCCTTATCTATTTGGAAGGAAACAACAGTCCACGTCTTTGTCTCCATTATTCTCAAAATCAAAAAATAAATGCAAAGCAGAAAATAATACCATTAGTAGGTACACTTCAATAAAAACTAGATATACTATTTCTAATTTTCTAATTTGTAATGAACAGCAAAATAAATCATATTTACTCACTTCCATAGACATACTATCTCACTTCACTATTATATTTGTCGCAAAAACGATAAAGAGAGTAGATGGTAGAAATTAGCGTCATCGGAAAGCAAAAAAAGTTTGGTTATAGGTTCTTCTTTTTTATTTCTTATTCTTCTTCTTTATGTCTTATTCTTCTTTTTTCATCAAAACTAATGTCTGCACTTGTTCTTATATGACTTCACCATTTACAAAAGTTTTGTTTAATAATGGAATATTTCTATTTGGAATCGCAAATGTTAGTTTGCTAGTATAAAATTTTTGTTTTTTCACTTCAAAATCTTAAAAGATGGCAGTGCATTCTTTTACATACCGAAGAGGGCATAAAATGTACGTACATAATATGTATTTCTAAAACGTACATAATACGTACAGAAATTTACATCTTTAAGACGTACATTTTAGAGCCATGTATGTAACTCAGCCTAAATGACGTAAAAAGTACGTACATGAAACGTATGGTGTTTACTGGGGAATAATAATTCAGAAAAAAAACTTTTGTCCACGACTGTACTATAAATCATTCATTATAGGTGTGCTTCCTGAAGTACAATTATACCTAATAATTACTAGTGAATAATGGTTTATTATACACTGCTTGACGTCACACTCAAAACGTATGTCCAAACTTGAGACTATCATTCACATTGTGAGGATAGTATTGTTAGTAGATTTTTAGGTTTTATGTAACTAAGATAACTATTCAATGCCTTCGTTTATTTTCAATAATTGTTCTGTTAATATTAATACAAATGAATAAATGCAAAATTATCTTTTTCATTATCATCAGAGTGAAAGAAAGGAATGGAATCGATGTCAAGTGAAATAGTTGACGTTTACGTGAGTATGCAGTTTTCAGTGAACACAGAAAATGTTATGTCTCGCTTTTGATAACTATTTTTATTGTTGGAAATGCAGATTATTACTAATTTTTTCGAGGAAGTCGTGGACAAAGTATAGTATTCTACTCGCACAAAATTACAATTTTTCACTCGGGTGAATTGCGACACTCACCTGCGGCTCGTGCCGCAAACTTCACCCTCGTGAAAAATAGCAATCATTTTGTGCTCGTTGAATAATATACTATTGACCTCTTCAAACTTTGGGCAAGGGAGAGTTGTCTTTTACAACAGGCAAAATAAGTAGACATTAATTATGGATAACATATCCGAAATTCAGACCACTAGGGCTCTTTGGTGTGTTAATGGAACCGTTTTTTGAAAGATTTTGGTACCCACAAATTGAGGTGTAGACTTGAAAACTCTTTTATGTGAAGATTTCTATAGTTTTCTCGTGGTTTTTGATGTTTTGAGCATCTCCTCAGCTCATCAAAATTGAGTTTGATTATTGAAATGTAGTGGTTGCAACTTATGTTCTCTAACTGATGCCATTTTAATGTTGAGATATCATGTTTTTTCTTAGTTTTGGACGACTTGCGCACCTCCATGGCTTCACAGGAAATTCTCGTAGGGTTATTTTTTATTTTAGGGATATTGACCTCCGAAGAATATCAATTAAGGGCAGGTTTTTAAAATAAGAACTTAGTAATTTAAAATTTCTTGTAATAGATAATGTTTTGAATGCTTTGAATGCCTTGAATATGTGGGAATAAATCAGCTCAATCTGGTCATTCAATAAGACATTACTGTTTAAAAAATGATGATGATGATAATGAAAATTACACACAGACTCATCGTTTTCAAACTATTGCCGTGAAAATTACCACCCGTTTCCGAAAAAAAAAATTTTCGCTCGATATCAAAAATGGCAAGAGGTAGGCTTGAAACATTCACAAAATATTCAGTTCAATTTTTAATTTAATAATAAATTACATAAAGTGAACAAGGAAAATTCTTTAATAATTAAAAAAATTATCAAACAACTTTCCAAGTTGTAGAGTAGATATCTTCGTATCAGGAGGTACGTGTTTAAACGACGAATTTCTGCATTTTTAGTACAAGCGGTGAATTGTTGTTTCCCAATATCTTTGGTGGGATGGCGCTCTGGATTGTTATCCAGACAGTGTTACTGACCATGATTTGTATTGGGGAACAATTAGAAATTTGTTAATTCACTCCGAGTCAAATAAGTTGCACTGATGAGATCTAAAAGATCGAAATAGCTGTATGCAGATTTTGAGTCGGGGTGACTTGACAATTTCTATAATTCACCGTTCGATTGTGAATACGTATAATCAGCTTCCTTGGAAAGTTGTTTGATAATTTTTTAAATTATTAAAGAATTTTCCTTGTTCACTTTATGTAATGTATGAAATTGACCATGGTCGACTAGTATGTTTTTCATGATTTAATAATAAAGGATATAATTAAAATAAAATAAATGTTTAAGGGGGGCATAGTCAATGGTACGGAACACTTGGCCGATTTTATATATAATAATCTGCAAAACAAATTTGTATTTTGTATCATGCGATAGTTTGAAACTGCGTAACGAATACGTATCATTCATTATTATATTTGATTACATGGTACATCTTTCTCATTGTTCCTCATGAATAAATCCAATTTAAATCATGGATGAGTGCTAACAATGAATGACGAATATTGGCAAAACAGCGATCATTAGATCACGTTATCTATACGCAGTTCGTGAATGTGAATCCGTAAGGATGAAATTTATTGCACCTGAATACAATTAACCTGACCACTACTTCTCGACTTATTAATTTCTTATGTTAATGCGGCCATCTATGTCCGCGAAATAGCGTAATTGGAATTCGAGATTTATACGTGCCGTTTTCTTTTCGAGATAGTATTTAACATTTCGTAAAATAAATCTAACGTTACAAGTACCTAAAAGCAGGTACAATAAAGTTGAAAGAGGCGCACAGACTCTCCTCTGTGCGCCTCTTTCAACTTGGTTTCAAAACCGGCCATCTCCAAAATTGGAAAGTTTTCAGGAGAGCCAAAAAACTGTAGCTCGTTCCCTTGAAACATCTATGAGCTAAAAACTATTTTAAATGGTTACTTGTGGATTACACTGGGGGCTGATATAAGCGGAAATGAAATATTTGTCTTAGGTTACACACAGTTTCAAATAGTTTTTTGGATTTGGCCGGTTTTGAACCTAAGCACCCGTTAAAAAATTTTCTTTCGGGATTTTCGTCTCAAAATTATTTTTTATAAATTTATGCAATATGCAATTATGCAAAATAAACTTTATTCTAATAAATTGTAACAAAAATTACATTCGTATAACATAGAATACAATCATCAACGTCTGAAATCCCCAGAAAACAAAAGCAAAAACAGGAAAATTTAAATTCTCAATGAAATTTCTTCAGGTGATGTTTCTTCACACAATCTACCTTCTTCCTCTTCCTCGGTTTCAGAGGGACGATGGTTTTTATTATATCTTTGTAAAATTTCAGCATGTCTATTTGCTGCCAGTTTTCACCATAATGTTTCTTAAGAAGATTTTCAACGTCTCGAACTTTTAGAATACTAAGAGCCTTTCCGGTTGCAATCTGCATAGAATTAGCTATCCCAACGCCCTTTTTGCACACTCCACCAAAATAGTATGAAAGCTTAATGTCACGACAACACTCAAAGGCTACACCATAGGAACACGTGTGCTTATCATCTGTGCGCATTCGCGTGACGCGACAGAAAGCTCGACTTCTGGCGGGCAATGGATTTGGACGCTTTTGATGCACAAGCATCGTTGGAGGTGGCCAGTTTTGATGCAAATATTTAAGGACCAATATTATGCAAAAAGCCGCAACTGAAAAAAATTGGAGCCGGTTTTGAAACCAAGGTACTCAATTGTTATTTTTGTATCAAGTACGAAAAATGAGTGGTTTTTCAATGTCACATGAGAGTGTTAATTTTTGTAAAAATTCTCTCGAATGTGCCATGAAAACGCGAATTTTATACACGAAATACAAACATTTTTCTACAACTGTGAATGTGAATTTAAATCGTCTGAAATATATTGAAAATAAACAGAATATTGAATAGTCCTTTTTCTTCCAAACAAATTGAAATATCTGATAAAATTGTGGAATCAACTCTTCAAGAAATATCTAACGTCAGTCTTGATAATGCTGTAACAGGCGAAATTAGTCGAATAAAAAAGTTACTTTCATTTTGTGGTTTTTAGACAAGTTGTTTTCTTATTATTTAATTTTTAATATAAATATTAACTACCACAGAGTTGATTCATCGTCCATCGAATTTATTAAATATCTAACGTTTCTGATCAGCAGCAACATGGAACATCTTCGGGAATTTATGTTGGAAGTAATTGTTCAAACTTTACTATTAATTATTATTCCAATATTTGAAATTGTTTTATGATGAATAATCAATTAATAATTTACTCAGTTAAAGATAAATTCTCCAAAAAGTAATATTTCATGTTTATTTTGTGAGTTATTTTGGCAGTGAAAAAAATACTTTTGTCCACGACTGTACTATAAATCAATCATTATACGTGTGCTTCCTGAAGTACAATTATACCTATTATTCAGTAGTGTGTATAATGGTTTATTATACACTGCATTACGTCACACTCGAAACGTATGTCCAAACTTGAGACTATCATTCACATTGTCAGGATAGTATTGTTATTAGATTTTTAGATATTATTTAACTAAGATAACTTTTAGGCCAAATTATTAAACTTACATTTAATATAATGCCCAACTTATTCAATATTTACTCTAATAAATTATCTATTTCATTTTTATCAGAGTGGAAGAAAGAAATGGAATCGATGTCAAGTGAAATAGTTGACGTTTACGTGAGTATGCAGTTTTCAGTGAACACAGAAAATGTTATGTCAACGCTTTTGATAACTATTTTTATTGTTAAAAATGCAGATTATTACTAATTTTTTCGAGGAAGTCGTGGACAAAGTAAGGTATTCTACTCGCACAAAATTACAATTTTTCACTCGGGTGAATTGCGACACTCGCTTGCAGGTCGTGTCGCAAACTTCACCCTCGTGAAAAATAGCAATCATTTTGTGCTCGTTCAATAATATACTATTTTTCACGATGAAAAAAGTGAACATTCACGCATCAATAGAGTTGCAGAAATGTCAAGTTTTTTGACAGTTTTACAAAAAAAGTATTTTGAAAATTGTGTCATCTGAAAATAACGAAATACGAGGGTCGTCCCAAAAGTATAGATTGGTTTGACTTTTATTTTTTCGACAAATGCGTTTCCTATTGACTGGACTGATAAAATAATCCAAAAATTACCCAAAATACCCTAAAATTTTCTTCCGGCATGCATCACAAGACCTCGTCAAAAAAAGGGAAATAACTTAGATTTCTTTGAAGTTGATCCTCCTGTTTCAGGACATCTTCTCCAATATATAACTTTTATATATAAAACAAACTGCATCGGCCGGGAATCGAACCCGGGCCGCCCGCGTGGCAGGCGAGCATTCTACCACTGAACCACCGATGCTTATATCAGTTTTGTTATGGTTTTACTTCCCTGTTCGTTATATCAAAATAGTTGAATATATAATTATATTCTGCTATTGCAATTCCGGTCATTTGTCTCTTGTAATAACTTTTACTCACAATCGATCGGTAATCGATGGTTTTCTAACCTTCAGAACAGTCGGGAAGCGCTTCATTACATACTTCATACTTTCCCGGCTGGCAAATCTCACTTTCCCGGCTAGCAAATGTCACTTTACCGGCTAGCTTGTGTCACTTTACCTACTAGCATGGAAATAAATCAGAATTAACTCGATAGTCATTTAATATAAAAAGAAAAAACTATTTGGAATTATAAATATTAATAGTTATATTCGAAGTATGATTACTATTGACCGTTAAAGCAAGACGTTGTTGCTTGAAGTTATGAGTTTCAGAATTCGATGATGATGCCGACGTTCTAGGATTTTTCAGCATGAGACAACATATTAGCTATTTTTACTTGTCCATGCAAACAATTCTCCACACAACCTTCAGCCACGTACTAGATTTCACCCCCCTAATCTCTTCAACAGCAGAATGACACCACCTGAATAAGCTTATAAAGTACGTCTGAAACAATGTCCTGTGAACCCATTTTCTAGTTTAAAAAGGTTGCAATTTTTTTTGGAAAACTTCCGATAGAATTATGCCCAAACGGCTTTCGTGTAACTTTGACAAAACTCATTTGTAAGAACCTTTCACAGTCGATCTTGTTGCGCATGTCACAGTATTGTTTCACTACTTTCATCCATTCCGGTTTTGTAATCACACATGTACGCTAGGAATAGGTTTTGGTTATAGGAATCGTTCTTATAATCCGATTTTCTAAATTTTCCAAATCATTTATTTTCATTTTTATAAGTTCATCACACCTACAAGCTCCAGAAATGCCAATAATCAAAGTAACGTGAAAGAAGTTCTGGTAGTGTGGCTTCAAATTCGCAGTCGGGCATTTTTCGTTATATTGTCAAAAATTAAATTGTGAATCATAACCCAACTGTCAGATCGAATCTATGGTTGAATCAACTAACTTTTTATGTTGCCTAATACAAATAATAATAATTATTATCAGAACTTGATTATCAATGTGATAGATTGTGAGTAAAATAGTATACAAACCTCGGGGAAAATCATTCCAGCCTCACGTCTGCAGCACACCTCGGTGCTGCGCACCTCGGTATGCTACCTTGCCGTTCGGCTGTAATAGATCACTTCCCCGCTCGGTATGTAATATACTATTCAGTTAATTCTGGTAGAGTTATTATATTAAGGGCAGGTTATCAGAATGGGAATTTCAGAATTTAAAAGTTCTTATAGGGGAATAAATAAAGTCAATATGATCGTTTGTTTGAGTTTGAATATTTCCAATGATTCTAAATACTTAATATAATTTGGCTCCTTTAGACAATTTATACATAGTTTCAAAATTATCTATTCTTGGAAAGGGGTGGTAATTTTCGCGGCATTGGTTTTATATCTATGAATCCGTTTAATTTTTATACTCGATCATACTTTAAACAGTAATGTCTTACCCAACGACCAGATTGACTTGATTTATTCCCATATATTTGATATATTTCCCTATATTTGATAAATTCAAAGCATAATGTATTCTAAGAACTTAAATTATTAAGATGAAATCTCCATTTTAATAACCTGCCCTTGAGAGAATAATAGAAGAAGAATATTTATATTTTTTAGTTCTTTGCTAATGGATATTTACCTACTGAAATCGGAAATAATCGTTCAGAATGACTAAGTCACAAATCAGTATCAGCACACGGTTTAGTTTCTTGATAATTATGATTTTCATTATTTGTGGGTTGCCTCAAAATTCTCATGATTTCAATTATTATTTATGGAAGAAACTATTTGCTATAATCAGTTTTTGGAAATTTACTTTGCGTACAGTATAAACGGTCAGTGTAGAAGCTACAATTCTTTCATTTCGTACCTCTCTTGAAAGATGTCGGTAAGCTTTAATTTCATGAGAATTTTAGTAATCCCTTTCGTCTATTCATGAATCGTTACTAGTCCAGTCAATGACGGTAAAAAAAGTATAAACTGTGTATTTATCCCATACAGCACCGATTTGTTTGAAAATTTGGATTAAGGTTCTACTTACAATCTAATTCAAAGTCTACCCTGTGGCGGAGGTTGCTTTTTCTCTGGGGGTGGATGCCACCCCTTATTGGGGATGAAAAAATTTCCATTAAAAATAAGTACGGAAATCAATGAATTGACTAATTCTAAGCAACTTTTGATCCATGAAGTTATTTCTGAAAGTCAATACTTTCCGACATATTCGCGACTGAAATTGTCGGTTTTCAGGCAAAAAAACCACGTTTTCAGATTATTTTTAGCGAATAACTGGAAAAATATGCATTCTGTCGAAAAACCTGTAGAGAGTAAAATAGCTTATAAAAAAACAATGAAAACTGTTTATTTATGATGTATTCTCACCCAATACAAACGGAATTATTGATTGTCGAAAGTTGATTGGCATTTACCACTATGTGTACTCATCAATATACTAATACATATTCTAATTTCTACAAAAATGTGCTTTTGGTTTTTCCCCATAACTCGCTTAGTTTTCAAGCAATCAAGTCCTTCAAAAAAGCATTTTGTAGGTTTAAATAGCCATTTCTTACTTAATTTTTAACCTATTAAAAAAATGAAACGCCAACATTTTCAAATAAGAAAAACATACAATTTCGTACTCCACAAAATTTTGCATATCATCAATAGTTTGATTAGCTAAATAACGAAAATGATTTTTTCTCTTCAAACTCAATTTTTTTCAAAAAGAAGTAATTAGAACTGGTTGAACACTCAGAACGTATTATAAAAACATAAAGGAAGTGAATCGTAAAGTGGCAACGATTTTTTTCAAATAGGGTGGAAGAGAGGGTGAGATATTCACTATTTTTTTCCTACGAAAAAATAGGAATCGACATTATTCTCTTCATATCATGCTTAGTTTTGATGCTAGGAACTTTTATAAAGAATGAAAATAAAGGTTCTTTGAAGTATTTCAAAAAAAGTTTTATGAGTTTTCGAAAAATGCGTTTGTTTTTGGTTATTGTACGTAGAAACTTTCCATTTCTGTGATTGAAAATACCAGTCAACTTTCAACAAGCAATAATTCTGTTCGCATTGGATCTGCATACATCACAAATACATAATTTTCTTTGTATTTTTATAAGCTTTAAATTTGCTTTCCACATTTTTTTCGATAGAATGCATATTTTCCCAGTTATTCGCGAAAAAGAATCTGAAAACGTGATTTTTTTGCATGAAAACCGACAATCTCACCCGCGAATATGTGGAAAAGTATTGACTTTCAGAAAAAACTTCATGAAACAAAAGTTGCTTAAAATTAGTCAATTTATCGATTTCCGTACTTATTTTCAATGAAAAAATTTTCATCCCCAAGAAGGGGTAGCATCCACCCCCAGGGAAAAAGCAACCCCTGCCACATGGTAGACTTTGAGATAGACGGTAAGTAGAACCTAAACCCAATTTTTTATGAAAATCGGTGCTGTATGGGACAAATACACGGGAAAATGGTCATTGACTGGACTATACTTGCGTGAAATAATTTAGGTTGTGAGATAACTATCGATTTTTTAAATTTGAAGCTATTATTTGTGTTGTAACTTCATGAGATGAATAAAAAAGTCATTTTGCATCGGCCGGGAATCGAACCCGGGCCGCCCGCGTGGCAGGCGAGCATTCTACCACTGAACCACCGATGCTTATAACAATATATCATGAGATAGCTCTGATATCGTGTCCTTTTTTCAATAACATGACTAAATATTTTCTATGTATTAAATAACTCATGAATCATGGCATTAGCAGACAAAATGATAACCAAATTATTCCAAACCAAATTAAACTATTTATCTTGATGTTTGATAGTGAAATACGGTGATTCTTTCTTAGTTTTTTTGTATATGATATATATATATATATATATATATATATATATATATATATATATATATATATATATATATATATATATATATATATATATATATATATATATATATATATATATATATATATATATATATATATATATATATATATATATATATATAAATTATATCACACGTTAATGAGTTGACAGGGGATTAACAAAGTGTGACAAGAGCGGGTACGAGTCATAAGCATCCTGACATCACATTTCAAATCTTAAGTTTTTAAACCACTAAGCTCAACTGCAACAAAACATTGAAAAATGTGACTACCTGAGACAATAGAATCAGGGGGGAGTCTCCAAAAATCATTAACTTCTTGAGACGGTATTTATGGATAACCCCGCTCATTTGGCATTTGCTATTGTGACCCCATCTATAAGCGAAATATTCTATTGATGTAACAATTCATTCAAGTAGTATTAAATTTGTAGAAAATATTAATTTTCAAACATTATAGGTATAAAATATTTTGTCTTTTTTTCCATCGATAAAAAAATTAGTTCAAGTGGTATTCAAGTACTTATATTATATTTCAAGATTTTGTTTTCTGACATTACCTATATCTAAAATATTTTATCTTCATCCTGTATAAAAAAATTCTCCTCATCGTAGAAATCAACAATATACACGAAAAACCTTATATTATCAAGTTATATCAAAAGTACAGTTTCTCAAAACTACCTAACATTAATCATTTACTTGAAATATGGGTAAATTCAATGTTTCTTACACTGGTGACATATTAAACTGCAATAATACCGTATACGCAGAATATCCCACTGCTTTTACAATTTATTACATTGAGTATTGACCTTATATCAAATGAAACAATCTATCAATCATTAACTAGATATAATAGTAATAAATTAATAGTTTCGATAAAAAGCCACTTACCTTAACTAACATTGGTATTCTGCAATACTCATCTGACTTCATAAGATACCACCAGTCTTGCAGCAATGTTCATTCGATAAAATCGTGTATGCATATGTCATAGTTTTATGTTATTGAATAAAAGATCTAATTAAAGCTTCCATACACTGTTCGGTGTTTTCAACCGATTTGTCCGAAACATTTGAAGTTTGGACAATCATGTTGTTTTCGAATTTTATTTGAAGAATTGTGAATATACAGCAGTTAAATCCAACTAATGGCAATCAGACAGATCTTCCAATCTTTTCGTATGTGATTAGTATTATTTATTAGAGGAGAAGTGATTCGTCGAAAACTTTTCTTCTTCTTGACTCATACTCACGATAACTATACTGAGGATTGTCAATATTGCTGCGCAACATTCTCGAAAAATATTATTCACTTCAAAGATCAGATTTGGATGAAACCTCTAATACATTTGTGTATGGAAATAATGGCCAACATATACCATAGGATATGAAACGCAAGTTATAACTTAAACTATAGTTTATAAACATACCTGATTTATTAAGGGGTGTTGTTATATTTTTTGAATTTCTAATATGTTTACATATCGTACTCTGAGTTTTAGAGGATCTTTTAATTACATTATTGTCATGGATTTTCATCAAATTTCGGCCGAATCAATTGTTTGTTTTATGTTTCTGCCATTGAGAGAAAACTCTTCTGAAAATGAATCATACTTCTCAATCAATCATTAATGGAATTTCCCAGAATTTTTTTTTCAATTTTAGTATTAGGAGTCAAGATATCCTATACTACACATTATTATATGAAATATCTGAATTCCCGAGAGACAAGGAGAGACATATCACGAGTACATAGGTACTAATCAACTTTGATTGGTAAATTTGATGTCGACCACCTGAGTAACCTAAAAAGAAGAGGAGTCTGAAGATTTCAGCATTAATTCAATTAATCTAACTGTCAATCAGTAGGTATATACCTAACAAATTATATTATAAACAGTTTGTGCAAAACAACTTGATGACCTAAACAATTTTCTCAAAACAAATAGAAT
The DNA here is from genome assembly GCA_030704885.1 of Cynegetis impunctata. Lineage (NCBI taxonomy): Eukaryota > Metazoa > Arthropoda > Insecta > Coleoptera > Coccinellidae > Cynegetis > Cynegetis impunctata. Next base: position 49,617 of record JARQZK010005183.1, read on the forward strand.
AAGAAAAGTCAGTGAAAAAATTTGAATTGACAGTTAACTTACCAAAAGAGTTAAATATGTATATGTGCTCCAACAATATATAGTTATTTCGATTTTATTTGATCTAATCAAGTATATACACTCGGGATGAAGTGGATCGCCAAGTCTTTTGTTCGCTACTTATATTCAATGACAGCTATACTATGGTATATGGAGACCTCAGCGCCATCAATGAATTACCACAGGGATCAGTAGCCACCTCAAAGATTAGAAACAAGAAATCTAGGTTCAAACGAACACAGGAAATCTTCATTATTGTGATGTACTTACTTAGTTCTGATTCTGGCCGCAACTACGAGAGGCAGCGCTGAATAAATAATTCACAAAATTCAATAAAATTATCAATTACATTCAGGCCTAAGCTGTTTATTAGAAAACCTCCACTATAATCAATATATATCAATTTTCTCGTTTTGGTATATTCAGAAATATGGACACGATAATTTTCATGTCCCAAACTTTTCATCCAATCATCCAAATCAAGACCTTGTTGAAATTTATTCCATTCACTAACATATCCTGTATAATTCCAGCTATTATTATAAAAATTAATTAAAGTAAGTCATACGTGCAAAATATCCTGAATTAATGTGATCGCATCAAGGCACGCGAAGTGACGACAAAGTGGTTCATCATTATTCAAGTAATATATTCACCAGGAGAATGTTTCTCTCAAATGAAATTATGTTATTCCTAGGTGTGTAACTTGGACGTTTCAGCCCACTCTCAATGAATAGATGATTTGAATAATTTCCAGGCATAACAGCTGCATTAGTGGAACAATTCTTTCAAGAGTATACTTAAGTATATTCACAATCTAAGTCTGTATACGTTTTCTGCTATGATTTCTTAATAATAGCACTTTTCAAGGAGAGTAATTAATTTTACACAGGCCCCTGTCGTGTTAATGCTATGTTTTATGGCAAATATATATTTTACTCCTTTCTAATTTTCACAGACGCAGAATCAAGCTTAAGCTATCAACGTCGCTTGGTTACCGTGGCACACAGAGCACTTCGACGCATGTTTTGTAGGACTTCGTACATATCGGTTCTTGGCGCATGCGCATGTCGTAATGCCTATCTAAAAAACGTTATAATTTTTTATTCTTCGTTTGGAAAAAAATGGGAACAAAACTTCTCTGATGAAATCATATGTATTTTATCGATATCCGTTGGAATTTTTAAAATCGGACCAGATCCCAACTTTTTGTAGTGAGAATTTAGCTTCACCTCGGGGTAAAAACGCTATATTTTTTTATTCTTCGTTGGGAAAAAGTGGTAATTCAAATTCCCTAATGAAATCATATGTGTTTTATCGATATCTGTTGGAATTTCTAAAATCGGGCCGGTTACCAATTTTTTGTCGAGAGACTATAACCCCTTTAGCTTCGCCTCGGGGTAACAATGGTTGTAATGAGTCACAGGTTTTTTCGAAAATTATTATTGTACCGTATGTTTATAATAAAACGTTATGGCATTATTTTTTATGAATAATGTTCACATCGTACCGTATATGAAGAAGAAATATTCACTCCAAAAAAAGTATTTACTGTTAATAAATATTTTTCAATAGTTAAAGAATAATGTTAGAAAAACTTTTTCTTATTTAATGAATGAATAAATTGTTTCCAGCCAAATAAATTTATTTATAGCTAATAAATTCTCCCAACAGTGCATAATTAAACCGCGATGAATATTTTTATGAATGATTCAGGTATATTTTAGTGGAGAAACATTTTTTACTTAAGTTAACCCAGTTTTCTCGCAATTTTATACTGTTTCTTGCGAAAAAAAATTATGTGATATTTGATGAGACCACCTTCTTCCCCACGTGAGATTGAGTGAGATTTTCCTCGAACCCCCCCTTAACACCTCACGTAATTGATGGATGTCCGATTTGAATCCGTTGTATGACTCCAGTTTTTTTTTGATGTTTAATACTATATATATATATATATATTTTTTTTTTTTTTTTTCGATACATTTTGCTATTTTCAGCGTTCCCCATAAGACCAAGTGAGCTGAAATTTATGTGATTTCCAGGCAGAACATAACTATCAAAATGTGGGAAATATAGTCAAATTGTTGGAATCTTCAAACTTTGGAAAAGCGAGTGGCGGGTAGGTGTATGTGCGGAAGCACTGACCATTGAGAAAATATGTGCAAATTAACTGATTAGGAGCAACCTATCTGCAATTAAGCCTTCTAGGCCTTTTTGGAGGGTGAACGGTCCTAAAAGAAAATTTTCTTTGAAGGATATTTGTAACCCCCCTAGAGTGCGAAAGAGGGTTGAAAATGTACGTATATAGATAAAGTTTATGCTAGGGAAATGCCTTTTGGAGGTATAAACTCTTTTCTCTAATCATCGCAATTGTGTTCCCAATTTTTTCCAAACGAAGAATAAAAAATTATAGCGTTTTTTAGATAGGCATTACGACATGCGCATGCGCCAAGGTCGATATGTACGAAGTCCTACAAAACATGCGTCGAAGTGCTCTGTGTGCCACGGTAACCAAGCGACGTTGATAGCTTAAGCTTGATTCTGCGTCTGTGTCTGCTTCCCATCCATAGAGATATCTTATCAATTTGTTTCGCAATTTGCAGCAAAATGAGCCGGGATAGGATATTCAAATTCGACAGTCAAACAATGAATTTTTTTGCTAAGTTTTCACGGATTTTATTCGTAATATCGACTTATTAATATATTTATTGCAATTTTCCTTCATTTAATTCGTAAAATCGACTTTCATTGTTATTTAATTTATATAATAGGTACATTCAAAAAATATTGATGACATGCACATGCGCCGAGGGGTTTTATCATTCCTAGTGCTACGCAGTAGGGTGTCCTTCATTTCTTTGAAATGCTTAAATGTATTTTGCACTTAGTAGAAACAAAATTCGTCCTAGATGTACACTCAGGGAATTTGCATCTAGAAGAAAAAGATTTTTCATCAAAATTACCTCCCATATCATCTAAACTTCTTTCTTTTACCGTATTTTCATCATCATAATAATTGCTTACTTCCACGTCCCTATCTTCCTACCCATAATCGTCATCACTAAGCCCTTCAATGGCACTTTTTTTACTCATTTTGCAATTCGTACTACTATGAAATAAATCTAATACAACAAGAACTCCAAATAACGTGCAGTTTTTTACCGTACCTGTCGATTTCCGTTTACTCACAATGTACAATGTATTGAATAGTAATATTTACTCCAATATAGAAAACACAAACTAAATTTTCAGCAAGTTCACTATGAAAGTAACAAATACACGTATCAGTTATTACCAAAATAAATATTGCAGATATGTCACAACATGTTTTAAAGTTTGAAGCGCCACCTCATTTCAACATTCTGAAACAACTGCTACAACTCAGTAGCAGGTATCATCAGTAAAAAATTTTTGCGTAAACCGTGAGCGAAAGGGTTAATTCTCATGTTCCATGCCCCCCTTAAATATTTGTTTTATTATGTTTTTAGTATTTGTTGTTATAGTAGTGTAAAATTTTTTTGCGTAAACTACTCAACGCTAGGTGAAGTAAACAGTTTAAAATAGTAATAAGGATGTTCACAGAATACTGTACTTTGTGAGTAAAGTGAATACTACAAATTCGTTAGGATTTACGTAAAGTGATGTACAATATATTGTACACCGTGAGCGAAAGGGTTAATTCTCATGTTCCTGAAATATTTGTTTTATTTTGTTTTTAGTATTTATTGTTACGGCCGCAACAGATATAATAAAGAAACAGCCTGGTGACAGTTAACGTTTTGTGTTGCATAATCCTTATTTATTAAGTTGTAAAAATGGTTTCTTTCAAATTTAGTTACGTCGAAATCCAACATAAAAAATGTACCTATTTCTTTAAAAACAAATTACACAATCTAACATTAACAAACAGAAGCTGCAAATGCATGATCCCACAAGAGAGTAGTAAATAAATGTCACATCCATTCCCATCGAAAATTTTAAATGACTACGAAATTTATGATCTGTCGAAAACTTTCTCAATTTCTTGGAAGCGCATTCGGTACGGCGAGATGCAGTCGGTATTTTGCGAAAATTATACGTGAAGAAATTCAATAACTCCTTCCGCGTTCACTGCAAAATCATCATCAGAGACATCGTAAAGTTAGTACGTTATTGTCGGTACCATATTACAACCGCGATAAATTAATTTTTTTTTTCGTTGATAACTGGGCCCAAACTCATCGCCGGCCAGTTAATCACCACGAGTGCCTGGAACTATTACCTGTAATTTCGCAATAAAATCAATAATATTCCCCCTTAATTGATACTTTAGCTATTATTTTATGTGTACTAGATGGATAGCAAAATCGTTAAAATGCCTCATAATTTATACTTGTTAGTGTACGCATGCGATATTATATGTATGTAGGACGCGAAGCCGAAGTTATAGATACTGGTATTTTAATTGAAAAATTTATTAATGAAGTGAGAGATAGATCTGTTTTTTTGTGAATGATATGATTTTATTGAAAAATGGTTGGGTAATCGAGCGCACGGTTTTCAGCCTTCGGGCTGATCTAATACTATCGAATGGTGCCTTTGTTCATGCTCGGCATTCGAAATAACTAGATAATTGGATATCCTCATTGATAATTTAAACCTGATGTCAATTGTATCTGCTTCTGTATTTCAGATGGAAATAAAGTCCCCAGACATTTTTTTGTAAGGGGATGATGGGACACACGCTAGTAATCGCCTGTGTCCCATCATCTACCCTCATGGGTTCGTAATCTAGTACATTACCCAGCAGATCATTCTACACGTAGATATATAATTTTTCCCCTCCCTGTATTGTAAGCAACCTATTTTGACACTGCTTTGACAAACGTAAGTGAAAGTTACTCAACAAGGTATTGGTTGCCCTTAACAACAGGATGTAAGGCAACCTAGGAAATAATAATCTAAAATTATTATAAGTAGGTAAGTTTAATTTTTGATTTCATTAACATATTACAAAAATCCGGACAAACATCCGGTGATATTAATTGAAATGAATATTAATGGTACAATTCTTAGAATTATTCACATTAACAAAATTTGGAAACACGCTTCCTCGTTTCTTCTCGATGTGAATTACATTTTCTGATTCCACAGATTCTAACCAATGTTTCTGTCACTGTTGAAGCAGTGCGAAAGACTTCTGGTTGGGTCTTATTGTATAAAATTTTATTCGCTACTTCCTTTTTATTGTTGAGGCTCCCAGCTACGTAACTTTCCGCAATATTAGTGGATTTCCATCCACCATGTCGCTTGATAGCTAATACATCAACTCCAGTATTTGATAATAAAGTTGTCGACGTTTTTAAAAGCGGATGCCATAATTTAATGAGAATGCTATCGAAAGTAATGATAATGAAAATCTAAAAATATATCCAGCATTTTCTTGTAAACATAAAATACAGCGAGGGGAAAAAATGTTATATACTATGAGGGATGTAAGTATATTAACCAGTCTAGAACTTTTTTGCCAGCCCTTGCTATCGCTCGGGCACAAACTCGTCCTTTACTTGTAAATGTTACTTACATCCCTTATAGTATAAATAACTATTAAATTGCAATTATTGGACAATCACAACACCCATATCTTATCCGGGATTCGAACCCCGTACCGTCTATGCCCTAGACAATTTCCCAACCATCTGGACCACAGATGGCTGATAAGGCATTAGACTTATGTCTGCAGATGAATGTTGGAAAGAGATGCAAAAACCAGAAAATCGATATATTTTCTGATAGTAGGCAGCGTAGAAAGCTCTATCGAGTTTCTAGATTAGGTCGAAGCTGGTCTGGGAATTTTTGATTATGGTGGCCCATGACGAGGTTTATTCATTTATTTAATTTGGGGTTATGTTAGACTGAGACCTTATGGTCTAGTGTACCTCCCCCCATCAGAGCTGTTTTCTGTACTATGCCATCTACAGCTCGTGTTCTAGTTTCAGAGTATTAATAAACTCCCATATCTGGGAAGGATTCAAGGAGGTTATGTCCTCACTCCTACAAGTTTCTCGACCAAAGCATTTATTTCGTTGGCTTGCAATGGCGAGGCATTCTTTAGCCAGGTGAATAGCAGTTTCCTCCTCCTCCCTACAGAATCTACGCTCGTCAGTTTCTGATAAACCTATTCTCATCAGATGCTTCCTTAGGCGACAGTGTTCTGTAAGGAAGCCAGTGAGGAGGTATAGCTTAATCTTACTGGGATCCAGATATCCTTCGGATCTTGTAGTTTTAAAGTTCCAGAGGAACTTTTTGGACTGATTAATCCCTGGAAGATTTCGCCAGACTGTTTCTCTTTAAGTTTTCTACTTAAACTTTAGAATAAAACACTTGGCTTAAGTTTCATTATATAATAGTATATTACACACCGAGGTGGGAAGTGATTCATTCCTGTCGTGAACTATAATCTCGAGACAGGAATGAAACTTCCTACCGAGGTTTGTATACTATTTTATTTACAACCATCATATTTCGATCAAAATTAATAAATCTCTGTCTCGTTATGAACATACCTAAAATATTACATTTAAGGCGGTTTTCTCAGAATAATCAAGTAGATATATTGTTACCGTGACCACGGGGTATACAATTGTCACCAATATAAATAAATGTCAGATGAAGTCAATAAATGTCGAATAAAGTCGGATATCAAATTCGCGAATAATAAATTTAAAAACATGTCTTCCGACGAAGAATTTATGGATTGTACCCCACCAGAAGTACGACAGGCTGCTCATGCAGCAGTCCAGGGGTTGGTGCCAGAGAAAAGTAAGCATCGGTATCTAAAAGCCATTGCATTATATAGGAAGTGGTGCGAAGAAAAAAAGGTTGAAAATATCGGTTCCGAAAGTGTACTCCTGGCATATTTTGGAGAACATAATGGACAAAAGAAGCCGTATACTTTGTGGGCAATGTACAGTATGATACGAACGATGCTAGAAATTGGAGAAAAAACTGATATTTCCAAACATGGGAAACTGCTAGCCTTCCTAAAACGACAAAATGTGGGCTTTAGGCCCAAGAAATCGAACGTATTTTCGAGGAAGAATATAGAGGATTTTTCAAATAAAGCTCCAAATAATCTTCTACCGATAAAGGTAAGTTATTTGTGATTCTTTATATAAGTATTTGAAAAAAAACGTGTTTGAGCTAATACAAGTATACTGGTTTTATTGTATTATTTTTTCTTATTGTTTTAGGTAGCATTAATAATGGGCGTATTTGGAGCTTGTCGGACGGACGAATTAATGAAAATGAAAATGTTGGATGTAGCTGTTTTTGAAGAAAAAATTTCGGTTGAGATTCCAGATTCTAAAACACATACAAATAGATCGTTTTTGATTACTGATTCAGTATGGGTGAAGATCATTCGAGACTACATAAATTTGAGAAAAAACATAGAAATCGATAGATATTTTGTTCAGCTCAGAGGAGGAATAGCAAAAAATCAACCAATTGGACACAATACAATAGCTAATTTTCCCCAAAAAATTGCTACTTTTTTGAATTTAGAGAATTGGAAAGGCTTCACAGGACACGCACTCAGAAGAACCGCCGCTACGTTACTTGCCAACAGTGGTGCAAGTATACTCCAATTAAAAAGGCAGTGAGGATGGAAATCTAGTACTGTGGCAGAAGGTTATGTGGATGGCTCAATAGAGAATAAAACGAAAACTGCCACTATGCTGTCCCAATGTGCCATGTCTTCTGTAGCTATTGCAAGTAGTTCACAAACCTCAGTCATTCAACATGAAATTAATTTGTTGCCCAAAGAGACAACTGGGTCCAGCGCTGGTACAGGCCTAAATATTTCAATAAATGCTTACAATAATTCAAATTTAACGATTAATATCAATAATTAGTTTGTTGTATTTTAGTTCATTGTTGTTTTTTATTGTTTGCCATTGAATAGGTATTATAAAATTTGTCGAAAAAATGTGTTATTTAAAAAAAAAAGTAATATTCTTCTAGAATAGATGAAATGAGGGCGGGAAATGAGGGCGGGAAGTGAGGGCGGGAAGTAGAGGTGTGTAATGTGACACTTCCCACCCTTCAATGATGTTAGTAATGACAGCATTACATATATGGTTGTAAATAATAGTATATTACACACCGAGGTGGGAAGTGATTCATTCCTGTCGTGAGATTAGTTAGTTAACCGAGACGCAAAGCGTCGAGGTTAACTATAATCTCGAGACAGGAATGAAACTTCCTACCGAGGTTTGTATACTATTTTATTTACAACCATCATAAATTTCGATCAAAATTAATAAATTTCTGTTTCGTTCTGAACATACCTAAAATATTACATTTAACGACAAATTACCAAGAACGCGGAATAATTAAGTAGATATATTGTTACCGTGACTACTGTGTATACAATTGTCACCAATATAAATAAATGTCAGACGAAGTCAATGAATGTCAGATAAAGTCGGATATTAAATTCGCGAATAATAAACTGAAAAACATGCCAAAAATTTATGGATTGTACCCCACCAGAAGTACGACAGGCTGCTCATGCAGCATTCCAGGGCTTGGTGCCAGAGAAAAGTGAGCATCGGTATCTAAAAGCCATTGCATTATATAGGTGGTGCGAAGAAAAAAAGGTTAAAAATATTGGTTCCGAAAGTGTACTTCTGGCATATTTTGGAGAACATAATAGACTAAAGAAGCCGTCTACTTTGTGGACAATGTACAGTATGATACGAACGATGCTAGAAATTGAAGAAAAAAACTGATATTTTCAAACATGGGAAACTGCTAGCCTTCCTAAAACGACAAAATGTAGGCTTTAGGCCCAAAATGAGGGCGGGAAGTGAGGGTGGGAAGTGAGGGCGGGAAGTAGAGGTGTGTAATGTGACACTTCCCAACCTTCAATGACGTTTGTAATGACAGCATTACATATATGGTTGTAAATAAAAATAATTAGGTACTGCATTTAACAGAACAGGCTAGTAGACATGTTTCGAGTTATGAACTCCTTATCAAGACTTACTACAGGAGAGTATTACATCTTAATTTATAAAACAGAAAATAGCAAAGGTGATACCTAAAAATCAATTTGTTCGTTCACAAGGGGTAATTTACTGTTATGATCGGAACTTATTTTGAGAATTTCAAGAAGGTCAAGACGCTTTCCTTTGTTACCTACCTGAATGCAACAACTGAGTTTTTTTGAAATTCAGGAAATGATTAAATTTCATAAAATGTTCAGAGAAGCCAGTGGTGTTTTTATTGTGTAAAATTGACTTTTTGTGTACATCAACACGAATGTTTATATTCCTTCCTGTTTGTCCAATATAGAAAGGAGGACATTCGTCGAAAAATATTTTGTTGACACCATTGTTTTCTCTGATGTTAGTTTTTTCCTCATTTTAGACCAAGAATGACTTCGTTTCTTTTATATGTACAAATTTTGTTTTAACGTTATTTTTCGAAGTCTAGAGTGAACATACGATATGGAACTTCGTTCCCAGAAATAATCAATTTTGTCGATGGTGTTTTCAGTAGTTATTGATTAGTTCGCTATATTCTTCAAAACATTCTTGGTTTATTTCCTTTCATTAACTGATTTTCAGAAACCATCTTTGTCGAGAAGATTTACTGTGAAAACAAAGCTCAACTCGTAAATTGGAGGTAATGTTTGCTTATTATGCCGAATTCGCATAAAACAACAGTTAAGCTCCCACATACTTCAACATTGCTAATTGGCCAATTACGAAGGACAATAAATTCGAATAGACTCCAGGTAGATTGTTGGATATGCGCAAAATTCTTTGTAATGCGAACCGAAATAGGGATTATCTCCAAATGTCATCAGGTAATTCTTCTAAGTATAGAAAAGAACATGTTCTTAAATAAGATATAAGGCGATATTACTTATTTCAGTTGTGCCTAGTAAAATTTTTGCACTAATATATCTGTTGTACTCGATTTTCCATGGTTTGAATTTAACAACATAACACAAAACTAGAAATTGAATAAGAAAGAAGAAAAATGCTTGACCTTGAGCATCACAGCTCTGTCAATAAGATGGTATTTTTCTCTCATGTCTGATGTTCTCACATACAAATTATCATTCCCCTCAGTCAATTTTGAGGGGTTGCAAGGACGCGCAAAGGTTGAATACCTGCGAAAACGAATGAGATTTCTAGCTCTTAGGGGCGGTAGAAACTAAAATTTGGAACCCCCCAAATAGCACCTCCCTATTACATAAAAATATAAAAGGAATCTTCGTACAATTTTTTAGCCTTTCAATTGAATTTGGTGTGGCTTTAAAGATGCGCAATAATTTAAAAAATTATCAAACAATTTTTCAAAGGAGCTCGTTATATGTATTACGCGACGCAAATTTTACATTCACAATACAAATAAAATTGACCACGGTCGACTTGTATATTTTTTATGATTTGATTTTAAATATTTCGTAAATCGCAACAAGTATTTAAGCAGCGCACTCTCGTGAGTTTTGCTCTGCGTGCTTTGGAATCACATACGCTACAGTTGCAGAGTAGCCATGTCATGTCAGGAAGTATGTATTCTCGTGACGGGTTTCTGCATTTACGATCTAAGCGGTGAATTATTGGTTTCCAATATCCTTGATGGAGGGCGCTCAGGGTTGTTATCCAGATAGTAGTCCGACCACGATTTGTATAGGGGAACAATTAGAAATTTGTTAATTCACTCCGAGTCAAATAAGCTGCACTGATGAGATCTAATAAGATCGAAACAGCTGTATGCAGATTTGACGTTTTCTATAATTGTTGGATAATTTTTTGAATTTTCGTAGAACTTTCCTTATTCACTCTATGTGTTCGGTTTTCATTGAAACGAGCTAGATTCGTTAAAAAATGTGGAGAATATTTATTTTCTTTTTTTTTGTTGTCACATATTTTGTTGGTCGCAACGCAACGTAAAGCTTGCCAGATCACGGACAGTGTGGTTCGAGAATTCGCTTTGTGAACCTCGCTTCGGTATACATACTTATTAATAATTTAGTGATTGATTGATCGGAGTGCCGAATTACAGACAAAAAAGGTGTGCTCAACTCGGGGTACCCCTCAAGAAGAAATTTACAAGTAGAAGAACACTAGAAAGGGTGAGTCTTGGTACTTTTTACGTTTTTGCTTAGCTGCGACCTATATGGACTTGTCGAAGATAGTGTTAGCTTGAACATTGTCTCACACACTATGTAATATATTAAAATTGAACATGGTCAACTTCTATTTTTCATGATTTGATAAAAATTGAGGCGATGAAAGAAATGAATTAAAACTGATATATTTCAACCTCTAACTATGTTAACAAAAGCAGTGGTGAGTAGCGGAAAGCCTCAAAAAAATGAAAAAAGCATGAAATCTCTAAATTGAAATAGCGGTGGTTTTTGAAAAAATATATCAAACCGCTACGGCGGACTTCTCCAGCATTAACTCAGTCCTCCTAAGAAATTTCAACCATCTAAATAATCCTGAATGAGTTATGGACGTGCGCAAATTCCTCAAACAACAAGAAAAAACAAGAAATCTTTATCTAAAAATTGATGGCGTTTGAGATAAAAAAGTTTATATCTTCCTTAGCTCCAGCTCAATATATGTAAAACTTTGCAACTTTCTAATTCAATTTGGGAGGTGATTGGAGAGGAGCAAAAGTTTCCGAAATCATATCTTCTTAAGGGCCAACCACCTCAAGAAAATTTTAGGAAGCTAAATTTCGCCTTTGTTTGTTGATAGTTAATTTCTACATCTTTTTCCGCTAGTTTGAAATATTTGTGGCCCATTCACCTGCTATTCCCTTCGTCAATGTTTGAAAATGCTAAAAATTTTGACTGAATTTATACAAATCACTTTAGCATAGTTTGTGTTGCAGCATCAGGACACCCAGATTTCAGCTCATTTTGTCTAATGAACATGTCAAAATGTACTTATTACACGATCATTTCATTGCCCATTTCCGTTCATCAGTGTCAGTCGAACTTGGTAAAAATTTATATTCATGATGAAACACTTCTTCTTCAAGTGCCTTACCCGATTTAGAGAGTAGGCGACCTCTCTACAACTATTTTTATTATTACCTGAGATTGAATTCTTGCACATCACTTGGTGAAACCTCATAAAGAATAAACTTTATCTACTCCTATTGAATAATATATTCATTATTCAACTGCGTTTTAGCAATTAATAGTATCTATCAGGGATGTTACGAATATTCGCATTCGCATTCGCTTATGCGAATGATTCGCATCTTTTTAAACATTCGCATCGACATTCGCATTCGCATCAAAAGATGCGAATGTTTAGCGAATGCGAATGTATACACATCAGGTCGTGTCTCACCCGGAGGCCACGTGATTGGTCGATCCTTGCCCGCACAAGCAGTGCAGGCATCACGTGTTTAATATGTTGATAATGAAAAAGCGTTTCTTTTTCGCTGCTTGCTTGGGTTAGTTTGACTTGTTCTGTTTAAGTTGTCATAGTATTTGTGACTAAATTATTTACGGTGAACAAAACAAGTAGTTTGTGAGTTTAGAATGTTTGGAGCTATTTTGACAGTTTTTCCCTGGCACGAGACAAAAAAAGAGATGAAATTATGCGATAATAAAAGTTATGAGTTACACTTGAATAAAAATTTTTTTATCTTATTCCCTTAAACATTCGCATTTCGCATTCGCAATTCGCACATTCGCCATACCTAAAATTCGCATTCGCATTCGCATTCGCGACCCCCCCCCCCCCCCACCCCCCCCCCCCCCCACCCCCCCCCCCCCCCACCCCCCCCCCCCCCCACCCCCCCCCCCCCCCACCCCCCCCCCCCATGTCATCGGCTTCGATGTCAATAAATTCTTCTAAAGCATATTTTATACCACATCATTGTGTCAGTAAGAAAACGGAATCCAACGTAACGAAGTTTCGTGTAGTTTTTTGATGGCATGGATGAAATCTTCCAATGGAAAATCTCTTAATGACACTTTGTTGACAGGCCCAAAGTTTACAGACAGACATTGAGGCGTTACTGTTCTTCTTCGTTTCGAACGCACTCAATAGTTTTTTCAGCGGACGTTCGTCAAATGTATCGCCAGATTCTGATCAATCTCGAATATCGTTCCTTTCAAAGATTTTTTTGGAGATTTTCGATACAAGAACCTATTCAGGAATTCGTTGCTTAATACTGTGACCTATGGCGTAAAGGCGTCTCCATTCTTGGCAGCTATAGAACACTTCATCAGCTTTGTAAAGATGAAGGTCATCGATTTTCCTTCAGCACTAAAAGTTCTCGAAGAAGATACATAAGTGTGGATGATTGTCATTTGGTGGGGCTGAATATGAAAGTGAAGGCTAGTAGTGAAGATTTCGGCAACTCATCGATTTGTTAGCTTGCGGCGGATTGAACTCGCGCAAGTGGGTTAGTAACATGCCCTCTCTTTTAGAAAATATTCCAGATATATTTCTCACCAAAAACCTATAAACTTTGATGGAGACACTACAATTAAATTTTGGGCATGTTTTGGATTCCAGATAAAGATACTTTTTCATACAATGTCAATATTATATCGAATAAATGTACTAAACGAAGTATTTTATCAGAATTAGCTCGAATTTTCGATCCTCTTGGCTTTTTAACTCCATTAATCATTTTTTTGCTAAGCATCTAAATGCAATACCTGTGGACATTAAGGTATTTGTTGGGACGAATATGTACCAGAAGAAAGTCGAACAAAAATGGAGAGTTATAAATAAATCAGAATTACATTTGTTGTCTAGTTTAGAAATACCACGTCACATTGCATCTTGCAAAACGGGTATGTGGCGAGATTCATGGTTTTCTGTGAATGCTAGTGAAGCGTGGATATGCAGCTGTTATTTATATGCGTTTCCAAGAGTCCATAAGTCGTTTTTCAACGTTTTTATTATTTCTGGCAAAATCAAGAATATACCCTCTCAAACGAGTATCAATTCCCCCGATTGGGAATTATGTGCAGCAGTTTTTACTAGCAGATCTCATAACATTCGTTTTTCCACTTACAAAAACCACATTCAGATAGAAAAAACTTTTGCCTGGTCCGATTAAAGTTTGTTTGGACTGGATCAGATCTACTCTTTATCGTTGGTCTACATTTGTTGGTAATCATGTGGCTCCACATTCAGGAAGCAAGTGATCCTGTTTTATTGGCATCATGTGGCTGGTAAAGAAAACGCCAGCTGACCTTGCATCGAAAAGGTGCTTTGCCCTTCAGAGCTTTCTTAATTAATTCCTTATGGTGGGCGGGGCCACCTGTTGGCTATCTTCTCCATTGATACCTAGTTCTACAGATTCCAAATCCTCATTGTGAAGAAAGCATTATCCGAAGAGCGACGTTTTTGTACGCTAACTGTCGGGCGTGGATGTTAATATTGTCATATTGTTACTTAATAAATTTTTCTTCTCTGGAAAAAGTTCAGCGAATTATTGTTTATTGTTTAACCTTTGTTCTAAAATTTCACCTCGAAATTTTTTTTGTCGCTTGAATATTCCTACCGACGGAAATTCATATGTTCGCTCGATAGATTTAAGACATGCACTTTTAGTGATTGTCCGTATTGTTCAAGATGATGTTTTTTTCGCGAAAACATTATTTTCTCGTCTAGAAAAAGAATCATTAGTTAATCAAAACGTCCAGTTGGTAAAACTATGGCCCTACCTAATAGAAAATAGAAATTTTGTTTAATTTTATAATTTTTAGTTCTGGTATCAATTATTTTGAAAATTCCTTTGTTGTTTATTTGAAAAAAAAAATATTTTGGTAATATTTTTGGTGAGCGGTAATGTTCGGTTTTTTCATTGAAACGGAGCTAGATTCGTTAAAAAATGTGGAGAATATTTATTTTCTTTTTTTTTGTTGTCACATATTTTGTTGGTCGCAACGCAACGTAAAGCTTGCCAGATCACGGACAGTGTGGTTCGAGAATTCGCTTTGTGAACCTCGCTTCGGTATACATACTTATTAATAATTTAGTGATTGATTGATCGGAGTGCCGAATTACAGACAAAAAAGGTGTGCTCAACTCGGGGTACCCCTCAAGAAGAAATTTACAAGTAGAAGAACACTAGAAAGGGTGAGTCTTGGTACTTTTTACGTTTTGCTTAGTGCGACCTATATGGACTTGTCGAAGATAGTGTTAGTTGAACATTGTCTCACACACTATGTAATATATTAAATTGAACATGGTCAACTTTATTTTTCATGATTTGATAAAAATTGAGGCGATGAAAGAAATGAATTAAAACTGATATATTTCAACCCTCTAACTATGTTAACAAAAGCAGTGGAGTGGCGGAAAGCCTCAAAAATGAAAAAAGCATGAAATCTCTAAATTGAAATAGCGGTGGTTTTGAAAAATATATCAAACCGCTACGGTGGACTTCTCCAACATTAACTCAGTCCTCCTAAGAAATTTCAACCATCTAAATAATCCTGAATGAGTTATGGACGTGCGCAAATCCTCAAACAACAAGAAAAACAAGAAATCTTTATCTAAAAATTGATGGCGTTGAGATAAAAAAGTTTATATCTTCCTTAGCTCCAGCTCAATATATGTAAAAATTTGCAACTTTCTAATTCAATTTGGGAGGTGATTGGAGGAGCAAAAGTCCTCCGAAATCATATCTTCTTAAGGGCCAACCACCTCAAGAAAATTTTTAGGAAGCTAAATTTCGCCTTTGTTGTTGATAGTTAATTTCTACATCTTTTTCCGCTAGTTTGAAATATTTGTGGCCCATTCACATTGCTATTCCCTTCGTCAATGTTTGAAAATGCTAAAATTTTGACTGAATTTATACAAATTTTAATAGTTTTGTTGTGCATCAAGGGACACCCCAGATTTCAGCTCATTTTGTCTAATGAACATGTCAAAATGTACTTATTACACGATCATTTCAGTGCTCATTTCCGTCTCAGTGTCAGTCGAACTTGGTAAAAATTTATATTCATGATGAAACACTTCTTCTTCAAGTGCCTTACCCGATTTAGAGAGTAGGCGACCTCACTACAACTATTTTTATTATTACCTGAGATTGAATTCTTGCACATCACTTGGTGAAACCTCATAAAGAATAAACTTTATCTACTCCTATTGAATAATATATTCATTATTCAACTGCGTTTTAGCAATTAATAGTATCTATTACCAAACAGCGTGAGTAATAATAACTCACTGCTATAACTCACTATATAGTCTACTAAGATCCCAAGTAAGATCGACCGTCACTCATCTGCTAATGTCACTTGAATAATTCTGACGTTTTCAAATTAAGTTAATACTACCTAATTATTGTGAATTTGTATCTTAGTATTTATTGTTATAGTCGTAGATAAAGTATAGTATTCAACTTGCGGTAATGGTCATAACACACTTGATGAATTACAGCACTCGCTTGCAGCTCGTGCAAACTCTGCGTGAGTTATGACCTACATTACCACTCGTTGAATAATATACTATTAAACTTTAAAATAAAACACACTTGGCGTAAGTTTCACTATATAAAAAATATTTAGATACTGTATTTAGTAGTAAAGGATAGTCGACATGTTTCGAGTTATGAACTCATTATCAAGACTGACTACAGGAGAGTATTACACCTTATTTTATAAAACAGACAAAAGCAAAGGTGATACCTGAAAATCAATTTGTTCGTTTACAAGGGGTAACTCACTATTATGGGCGGAACTAATTTCAAGAATTTCAAGAAGGTCAAGGTGCTTTCCTTTGTTACCTGAATGCAACAATTGGGTTTTGTTGAAATCCAGGAAATGATTAGATTTTATACAATGTTCGGAGAAGCCAGTGGAATTTTTATTTTTTTAAATTTACTTTTTATGGATCTTCAACACGAATGTTTATATTCCTTCCTGTTTGTCCAATATAGAAAGCAGGACATTCGTCGCAAAATATTTTGTAAAAACCACTGTTTTCTCCGATGTCAGATTTTTCTTTATTACTGACCAAGAATGACTTCAAGTTTCTTTTATTTGTACAAATTGTTTTAACGTTATTTTTTGATAGTCAAATTCGGCACATAATTTATTACTGCTGAATACAGTATCTAAATATTTTTCATATAGTGAAACTTACGGCGAGTGTGTTTTATTTTAAATAATGACTATTCATTGCAATTTGATTATATTTTTATTGACACCTTTACTAAACGTCAACGTGATTTTAGCGATCTAAAATGAGAACTGAAATGATTCAAGTAGATCTGGCCATCCCGTTTCCAATTTCTTAGCAGTTTTTTTTAATCCTTTAGTAATCTTATGTAACATTTCAGATCAGGTTTTAATAAAATATTTTTTTTACTGAATAGGAATGTCTTAATCGACTCGAATATAGGTTCTTCAGGAAATTTAATAATCGTTTTAAATTGGTTGTGTTTTTGTCGGTTGTAGGAAGGACAAAGCAGAATTTAGTTGTCAAAACTGTTCTCAATTTGATTAATTATAGAACCAAAAAGAAAGTTCAAAGGTGGTACGAGTAGATGAATAAAGGAGTATGTACCAAGCGAAAAATATGGGCAAGGCTATTATTACCGCCTTCTATTTCTCTAGAGATTATTTAAAGAGTTTAATGGACAAAATAGATTTCTTCAAATTATGGGTATCGTATTAGAAGTCGCACACAATACGTCCTGCGTCATAATTCTATATTTTTGGGATCGTAAAGAAGATTAACGGTGAAAACTGGGTGCGTAGTTTGGGCATTCATACTACAGTGTGCCCAAGAGGAAAACGTTTTTTATTTTCAGTTTTAGAGAAAAATATTATTCTTGATAAAATGTTTTGCTTGGTCAAAAACCCCATGAAACTAAATGAAATTCAAGTTTTGCAAAACCTGCTTCATTTTATATAGAATTTCATGTTAAACCTCATGAATTTATGCACTAAGTTAGGAAATGTAATAATTATCTAGTGAGTGACTTTTGAGATTTCCTAGGTAACTGTCAACATCGGTGAATAATTTTATAATTGTCATTCCTTTTCAACTTCATTCATTAATTTAAGTATAATTATTAACAAAACTAATAATACAGAGTAAGCATTTTTGAAAAATATTGACAATTATGAAATCATTGAACCTACGAAATCGCAAAAGTTACTCACTAGATAATTATTACATTTCCGAACTTAGTGCACAAATTCATGAGGTTTTACTTGAAATTGTACATAGAATGTAGCAGGTTTCGCAAAACTTGAATTTTAATTAATTTTATGGGGTTTTTGAACAAGCAAAACCTTTTATCAGGAATAACATTTTTCTCTAAAACTGAAAATAGAAAAGTTTTTTCTCTTGGGTACTCCCCATCTGTGGACACACTGTATAAACGAATTTCGAAAAATTCATATTTTTCTATCTTGAAATAATCGATTTCAATAAATAATTTTAAATTTAAAGATATAAAATTTGAAAAGCTTATATTTCTCTTTTTTAAAAACATACAATAATCGATTTTCGATATGAATTAACAATCTTAAGTTTAAAAATATTAAATTCGAAAAATTCATATTTTTCTTTCGTTGAAACAAATTGTAATATTCAAATTTTTTTAAACGAATACAGAGTCAAAAAAGCTATCAAACAATGAAGCGCAGGTCATTTGAAATTTCATTGTTGAAATCTAGATCTAGGAAGGGGTGGAAACCAGTGCCGGATTGACGTTTTTGGGGCCTATAGGCTGATAACTGGTAGGGGCCTTGTTAATTGGACGAAAATCCCCAAATTTCACGGTTTGCTACCATGTGATTTTTATACTTTAGTATGAATTGCGGGTCACAGATTATTAAATTTATAAGATACAGCGGAAAAAATTGAATTTCGAGATTTATTAGAATCGAAGTGCCTCAGGTAAATGTGTTCACATTAAAGTGTTATAGAGAAGTCATATTTATTTTTAGAAATTTCATTGCAGTAAACTAAGCTAATGTGTTTTCTTCAAGAAAATTTTATTTATTCATTTGTATAACTTGAACTTTACTCCATTAATTCGGAATGTGCAATATATTGGTCTGATATTTAAAATAAAAACACTTGGCTTTAAGTTTCACAAATATATTGAATAAAAATTAACAATTAAATGACTAATTTAATTTTTAATTTTTATTCAATATATTTGTGAAACTTAAAGCCACAAGTTTTTATTTTAAATATCAGTATTTAATCATGTTTCACCAAGTGATAAGCGAAACTTCAATATTAGTTATATATTGGTCTATTTTTCCAGAGCCCAGGCTTGCATAGATCGCTCTGCAGTAACTATGCTCATACTAGTAGAATATATTTATCATTAATTTAATGCTCAGTACTAACAGTACTCAATACCAACAAAAAATTTTATACTAAATTTAAAAATAAATAAATCTTTTCTAGATTTATTTTAAGCAAAATGTTCAATTATATGTCTGACGTCTAGTTCCCTCATAATATCGAATTGAATCTACTAACTATAGTTATTAACGTAACAAGGCCGATATGTAGCAAATAACGGATGAGGTTTGATATTGTAATCCGAGGCTCAGCCGAGGATTATAACTAACCGAATCTGTTATTTGCGTATCAGCCGTGTGTCGTTAAAGACTTTTCGTAATCCCGTTGAAAGATCATATTTTGATTCCGAAGAAAGAAAAAACCCCGTACCTCGCAATTCTAAAGAAAAATCCCAACGTCGTGCACTCTGTTGTCATGGAACAGTTTGACAGTTTTATAAACAACGTCAGTTTTTTGTGTTCTCAAGTTCGCTTTAACGACGACCATGGATAAAATTGAGGAACAAAATCAAATTCCTTTAGAAATATTGGGAGAATCATGTGCAGTGCAGCGAGTGTTGATTAACTGCCGAAAATAACTCAAGAGCGATATCCAAAAGAATATGAAAATTTTGAAATGTGTCGTAAAAGCAATAATATAAAGGTGGTTAATGAAGATGTATTAATAGCCTATGCGAAATGAAAATCAGAGGTTTATTCTACCAACTCGCTCTGGACCAAGATTTCAATGTTGTTATTGTAAGCAGAATGATGTTTTGAAATAAATATTTGAACAAGTGATTTCTTAACAGCCGCCGGCCGTTATGAAATTATAACGGCCGGCGGCCGTTAACACTGACTTTTCAATTGTCATCTGAATACCGTTAAATCAAAATAACAGTATGGGATTACGAAAATGTACTAACAGTATTCAATACTAACAAAAATTTTACACTAAATTCAAAAATAAATAAAACTTTTCTAGATTTATTTTTAGCAAAATGTTCAATTATATGTCTGCCGTCTATTTCCCTCATAATATCGAATTACGTGCTGAATATACTTCGATCATTCTAATTCACATCAGTCATCAATTTTGGTGGGGGCCCCTTGAGTGGTGGGGGCCTATAGGCCGCAGCCAACTTCAGCCTATTGGTAAATCTGGCCCGGGTGGTAACAGAAACTAGTGATAATATTTATCAATATCTCCTTCAAGGTGAAAATCATTCACCAAGTGTATGAAGTGAAATGTACGATAGGTAACTTTGTTCCAATCTTCAGTTGCAACAATTTATCTGGGACGCCCTGTACATCATCAAAAAACAGTATTTCATTTATCAATATTTTTTTCTCATTGTGTCTAGGAATTGTTTGTTCGACATTTTGTAATAATGTTATATAGTGAAACCAAAGAAAAACGGTGTCATGGGACACCAGGTAGAAACGAAGTTCCTTCGTATAATATAGAAGGACCATAATTTACGAAAACGAAACATGTGCGTGTCGGGCGCACGATAAAAGTGATAACTTATACTAATCCAAGTTGAAATAATTAATACTGAAATGTGGGACTAAGAGCTCTTACGAGATTGTAAATAGAAATTATAAGAAAGCCAGGAGTAACCTCTGGGATTCGAACCCAGAAGAGTGTATATAACGAGAGGATAACGTATCGCCACGCTATATAATAGAATATAAACCTATTAAAACAATGGTTAAAAATAACAATTTACACATTTATTATAAGAAATAACGCATGACGCACGTTTCGGTGGAACTTCACCTTCTTCAGATGCTAATGGCAAACTAACTATGATTCTCTGTTATATCGAAAACAAGAAATGACAAATTATGTAGAAGGGGTAAATACAAAGATGGTTACAAATAATTATTAGAAAAGGAAAAACCAATTCTGAACTGCTAGTCAGGTAGTTCGGTAATTTTGAAGAGATTAAGAAGGGGGCTTGAAGTATGATCGATTTGGCTATTCAATAGGAGACCGGAATGCTTGTATTTATTTATCTGTAATGATTCTAAAAAATTAAGTTTAATTCCCTTACTTTCAGTATTTAATATTTTAAAATCGAAATTGAATGTGTGATTTTCTTGGATTAAATGGTTGGCATAATGTGAATCCGACTTCTGATTAACAAAGCTACGTTTGTGTTCTGAAATTCTAGTTTGAAAACTTCTGAAAGTTCTACCAATGTAAAACTTATCACAATCGCCACAATTTATTTTATAAACTCCGGATTCATTATCTTTATGAACTTTGGATTTATTATTTTTTATATGATTTCCTAAATTATTACCGGTACGATAAGCAATGTTAATGTTGTGCTTAGATAAGAGAGATTTAAGTTTTTTACTTGAATTTCCGATGAAAATGAGGCTGTTGTATTTGATATTATTTTTAGTAAGGGGGTACACCTGGTCAATCGCATTTTTGAAAAACTTTTTATCTATCATATTGTCTATAATATTGGGATCATAATTATTATTTACGGCAACTTGTTTAATTATATTTTTCTCGATGTTAAAATTGGCATTTGAAAGTGGAATATTTACTAAACGATGTACCATACTATTGAAAGCTGCCATTTTGTGTTGGAAAGGATGTAGGGAAGTACTATGTATGACGCTATCAGTGTGCGATGGTTTGCGAAAAATTGAAAAATTATGTTTGTTATCTACTTTTGTTATTTTCAAATCCAAATAGTTAATCGAGTTATCTTTTTCCATCTCTAAAGTGAATTTTATATTAGGGTGTAAAGTATTAATGAATGTTTGAAAGCAGTCTAGTTGTCTAAGAGTACCAGTGAAACAACAAATAATATCATCCACATATCTAAACCAATAAACGAATTGTCGACTAACAGGATGATTATGAATTAACTGTTCCAAATTATCCATGAATACTTCAGCCAACAAAGGGCTCAGCGGGTTTCCCATAATTAAGCCTTCAGTACTGCTGTAGATCTTATCATGAAACTAAAATAATTCTGTTCCAGGCATAATTCCAAAAGCGACAATATATCTGATTTTATGAAAGGATTAACAAGATTGCTATTAAGTAACTTTTTTATTAGGGTTAAAGGAACCTTGGGTGGTATACTTGGAAAAAGATTAACTACATCCCAGGACATAAATTTAGAATTAAGTGGCAATTGAATATTTTCAATTTTATTGACTAAATCGTAAGAGTTTTTGATAGAGAATTTAGGCTGAAATTTACAATAATTTTAATAATTTTAATATAAACCTACAATACGCATAGTCATTATTTTATGGAACAAATTTGTAAAGCTTTATCTTTTCATTATGCCATATCTGATTCTTATCATAATCTGTTCTTTCATGCATATTACTTATACAAAATTATTTCGATGTTTCACATCTGACGTTTTCGAGTTGCTTGTAGATGAATTCATATAATGTACATATAATGCATTGGCGATAGACGTGGCGGAGTGGGATCAGAAAGAGAAGGGATGAGAGAATGGAAAGAAAGAGGGAGAAAGAGATATTTATACAATATTCGTTCGTGTTAACTGAAAGCGTGACTTTCGTCAGTCAGTCTACTTTCGTCACACATTTAGTCTCGCATATTTTTCAGTTTGGTCCCGCTCCGAAATCCCTATCTCCTCCAAGCCTGCCGTAACGAACTTCGTTCCAATATTGATAACAATTTGCACCTATTGTTGTCATCAATATTGCCTCATAGTAAGTATAAAGTAAAGGCCTCACCAATTAATAATAATGTTTTACCCTGAAATAACCCAATCTCAAGCGATGGTTCTAATAGAGTAGATAAGACTCGCTTAGCCTTGCCATTTCAAACTTTCATTTCTATCTCTTATCTCAGGCTTCATGTAGGTAGATTTATTAGGTAGTTTTGCAATATCTCGAAACATTGACTCAAACTTTATACACGCAGATATTGGAACTTTTTCAATTCTCCAGCAGAACGAATCGATCTCTGCTTATCATTTTCTCGAGGATTAATTATTCTATTAGCTCGTTTATTATTAAACGAACGTTCTGCATGGGAACTATGTTAATTTTATTATATTTTACGGCATCGTTATTATCCAATGCGTTTTATAGAAATCACATGGGGATTAGTATATATATAGCTCATAATTAATATGTGGTAATGAATCGTTGATGTGGGGGTGAAAATGATTATGGTGATGGAGAGTTGATAATATGGTGACTTTGAGAATTGGAGTATAGTTATTGAAGGAAATAACTGTTTTTACCCCGAGGCGAAGCTAAAGGGGTTATAGTCTCATGACAAAAAGTTGGTAACTGGCCCGATTTTAAAAATTCCAACGGATATCGATAAAACACATATGATTTCATTAGGGAATTTGAATTCCCAATTTTTACCAACGAAGAATAAAAAAATATAGCGTTTTTTAGATAGGCATTACGACATGCGCATGCGCCAAGTTCGATATGTACGAAGTCCTACAAAACATGCGTCGAAGTGCTCTGTGTGCCACGGTAACCAAGCGACGTTGATAGCTTAAGCTTGATTCTGCGTCGGTGTCTGCTTCCCATCCATAGAGATATCTTATCAATTTGATTCATAATTTGCAGCAAAATGAGCCGGGATAGGATATTCAAACTCGACAGTCAAACAATGAATTTTTTTGCTAAATTTTCACGGATTTTATTCGTAATATCGACTTATTAATACATTTATTGCAATTGAGGAGTTGACATTAAAAAGGAGGTAAGTGCCAAAATTGCCGAAAATTATTTTTTTCACTGAAACGATTCTAAATGCCAATGCCAATAGCGTTGAAAAGGAGGTAAGTGCCTATCACCTCTCGTTTAGTTTTGAGCGGTGTCACAAGATGCCGCTGGTGGCAACAGAACTATCTATGTTATCACCTAAAACACAGTGCCATGAAGTTCAATAAAAAAACTAAATTCCAAATTTACTATTCAAATGTGTATTCACATCTGATTTACTTAGCTGCTTTTTGGGGCCAAGCAAGACAACAATATATCAATAGATTACAAATAGCCCAGAATAAAATAGTTAAAACTTTATTTAATTATCCATATAGGACAAATACAACAATGCTTTACAAAGATCTAAAAATTTTGAAAGTCCCTGATAAAGTTAAACTGGATAGTGTCAAAATTATTTACAAAATCATAAATAACCAAACTGAAACGGAAGTCAACCTAACTCAAAATTGTGACATATATCATCACAACACGAGAACAAATCAACATACTACCAAATGCAACTAATGTTGGGAGAAAAAGGACTACATTCAACACCTCCAAGCTCTACAATGGTCCAACAAAATTTCCGAACATGTTAAAAACAGTCCGTCCATAGACAGTTTCAACAGAAAGATGAAAAAACTCCTCCTAGAGAACCTATGATTTGTAAAAAGTGATCTCTTCCTCTGACTACAATAGTTATTTAAGTTAAAAATGTTAGGACATGCATGTCACTCATACAATCTTACATGTTATACTCATTATGGATCTTGTTATCTCTTAGAGTACTTGAATAAATAGAAAAAAAGAATGACTGTTTGCTTTGCAAAGGTGACAAGTGCCGCAGCATGGGTTAACCATACATTTATAAAGATATTTGTAAATAATCTTTGAATCTTTTTTTTACATTATTATCTAACAATGTTAGCATGTAACCGTATAGTATATACATTTTCTACTCCAAAAGGTGCGTTCTTGTTATTTATTCATGTATCAATTTGGTTTTTCGCTCCTTCTGGAAAATTTAAGTTTTGGCACTTACCTCCTTTTCATAGTCAACGCCTCAATTTTCCTTCATTTCATTCGTAAAATCGACTTTCATTGTTATTTAATTTATATAATAGGTACATTCAAAAAATATTGACGACATGCACATGCGCCGAGGGGTTTTATCATTCCTAGTGCTACGCAGTAGGGTGTCCTTCATTTTTAATAGATAGGCTTTAAACCAAAGTAGTATTGAAAATTTTAAAAAAACGGGGCTTTTTAACTAAAGTCGTATTTTTCCCGCGAAGTGTATCGGGTCGAAATGTAATTCGAACGAGATGAATTATAGTTTTAAATAGTTCGTTGCCTACTTATAGCGAAGCTGGTCGAGATGCGATTCAATAAATTAATCAATCAACCAAAGTATGCATTATTGTATTTAAAATTATACACTTTATTGACAAACAATGTAAAACATAAAAATAAATACACATCAATCAAACAATATACAAACCGAACAATGTAATACCTAGAAATAAAAACATATCACATCACATTTCCATACAAAATATATATTTTGTATGGAAATATATGTTTTACATTGTTTGTCAATAAAGTGTATAATTTTAAATACAATAATGCATACTACAAACTTTACAATAGAACCGAGAGTGTCATATTCTTCTTAACCTTCCGTCGGGCGCGGGGTCTGAAGTAACAAGAACAGGCGCGGTGTATCAAAATGAGCATTCTACGAAAATTTTAGTTTTATGGCAGTATTTAAAGGTAGAGTATCTAAATAACTTGGAAAATAAATTATACTGTGAAAATATTGGGAGGAAATTCGAAGAAAACGCACACAAACACAAAAAAACATAGGTTGAAATAAAATAACAAATTACATATTTTTCTTTCCAAACTCGAAGTAGTTGTATGAAAATGAACATAAAACAAACAAAAACGTAATTCTAACAATGAAATAACTGAAAAATAAACAAACAATATCGAAAATATTAAATATAAATGTTGATAAGAAAGATCAATTTAGTCAATTGTGGGATTCAGCTTCGTACCGCTGATGTAAATTCTTTGAAAAATCGCTGCATTTTAAATAGAATGGTTCTATATGGATCAAGAAAATTAAATCCTTGCATTTTTCCAACCTTTTGCAACTTCTCGTTTATCGTTAAATTTTCGCCTAGTGTATAACACTTTTGGCAGTTTTGTACAAAAATCGTGAATATTTCTCGAATATGTGTAAGCTTGTCTGTTTGTTTTCTTTCATTTCGTGTGATTTTGTCGTCAAACCGTAGACATCTTGTGATCAATTCAAAACGTTTTATATTCATCACAATCCCATCTCCTTCGGAGCCCCAAAGAGCTTCCAAACTCTGCCTGTTGCTCCTGTTGAGTCCGGCTGAAATTAGGAGCCCTATATAGGCTTTCAGTTCAACGAGATCTATAGGTTTTGAGTCTCGGTCACGTTGAAATGATCCCCGTACAGTTTCGATGTATAAGTTAGTATATTTGACAATTTATAATATCTAAAATGTCCTCAGAAAAAATGCAGCTCCAGCATTCAAGATGCGTTCGTGCATTCTTTGCCATCCGTATTGTGCCTGGCAATTTTTTGATAATATTTAAACTTCGGTGGCGTACTCTTTGCGACAAAGGATTTTCATTCCACTTTGTTTCGTTATATTTCCCTGAAACATAATTTTGGTTTCCTTCAGGTTTACTCTCATCATCCTCAGATACAGCATCCTCATCTAGTTCGGACTCTGCTGATTCTTCTCGAATTTCTACGATGTCCTCATCATCCGTGTCGCTTTCGTCTTGAAAATCCTCTAGTAATTCATCATCGTCTTCGTCTAACAGCAATCTTCTCAGCTCTTCAACATCACCTTCTTTGTCGAAATTATAAGTTTTTTTTGTATTTAGCCATAATAAAGGTACGATAAAATCTAAAACATAAAAAAACACAATTAGAGTCATTGACGGGCGCGGTGTATTAGTTTGATTTTTGTTCAAGAATAACGTCTGAATAATCACATAACTAAATAATATGAATTTTATATGCACAAATACAGAAAAGGTACTTACCAAAATAAGTGAACAACATAATTTAGATATTATTGACTAATGACGGGAATGGGCGCGGTGTATCAGAATGATCAATGTTTATCTATTTTGGCTCTTATACTGCCGATAACATACTAACTGTTGGAGTTGTATAGGGTAGTATAAATTAGGAAGCTATTGTGATATGCGCGCTGATACGGCCGTTTTCTAAAAAGTGGGGGAGCAAAATGTACGCCTTGTATCAATTTGATCGACCGCGCCCGACGGAAGGTTAATCGAAGCTGATGCCTGTGTTATTCAATTTGTGGTCATATCGATCAATCAATGCTCAGAATAGAAGTCCTCTATAGAGTAATAAGGTCTATCAAGAAAATAACATTTAGTTCGTTTCCGAAAATTCGTCAAGGAAGTTATAGATTTCAATTTCTATGGAAGATGATTGTGAATTTTCTTAGCATTGTAAATGATGGACTTTTTTGTTAATGCAGAGGAAGGAATAGGGAAGTGAACATGATGTTCCGAAGATCTAGTGGAATATCCGTGCTCTGCACCAAGGGTACAGCATGAATATACTTCGAACAGAATAATCTTCGCGAAGTGCATCGCAGTAGAGGAAAAGAGTTGAAACCTACTAAGGATCGTTTTCAACATGAATTCAACGCACGTACTAAATAACAACCCTCTAACTTAATCTGCAGAATCTGTGGAGTTGAGCAAATTTTCAAAAACGACCAGAAAATAAGAAATATCTACGAAAACATGGCGGCGGTTCGAGAAAATTCTATTATCTTTTCATAGTATCTTTGTCCTCCAAATATTTTCCTCTCCCTTGTTTATATATTAAGGGCGTGAGACTTTTTTTTTTGCGGTTAACCTTTCCTGTCTCGGCTTTGCTCTCGAATTCCCTGACGAGTTTCTTCTGTAATCATACGAAATTTCTACATTTGAAGTTTTTGATAAAACAACAGGATATTTTTTCCTTTAGCAGACAAAGATTCTTTTGTCGTGTATTTTGTCACGGAACTTCAGATTTGCAGATATGGAAAAAATATTCGTGTTTTAGTCAATGCAGACAAATATCTATATACAGGATGTCCCACGAATATCAGCGTCTATCTTCATATTGAAAATTACAACTAGAAAAAAATTTGAAATTGGTTATCAATCTTACTGAAGTAAGGTGCGGGATTAAATATCAATTCGCTAATTTTGAATGTAATACTTTCTAGGGTTGCGTACCCAAAGGGTAAAAACAGAATCCTTTTACTAAGACTTCGCTGTCTGTCTGTCACCAGGCTGTATCTAAGAACCGCGATAGCTAGACAGTTGAAATTTTCACAAATTATGCATTTCTGTTGCCGCTATAACAACAAATACTAAAAACAAAATAAAATAAATATTTAAGGGGGACTCCCATACGACAAACGCGAGTTTTGCCCTTTTCTGCTCGATATCAATAATGGCAAAATATAGGCAATTGAAATATTCACAAAATACTGAGTTTTATTTTTACTTAAATAATAAATAACAAAATTAAAATAAAATAAATATTTAAGGGGGCTCCCATACAAAAAACGCCATTTATTGTCATTTTTGTTCGATATCAATAATGGCAACAGGTAGGCAATTGAAATATTCACAGAATACTCAGTTGTATTTTTATTTTAAAAATAAATAATAAAATTAAAATAAAATAAATATTTAAGGGGGGTATAGACAATGGTACGGAACCCTTCGTGCGCGAGTCCGACTCGCACTTAGCCGGTTTATTATAATTTCACTTTTTAGATTCTACGTAACATTATAAACATAATAATAATAATAATAATTTATTTGCACACAACATAACATATCTTGATACAGGAGTAATTCAGAAAATATGTACAAATAATATGCCATCAACAAAATTCCATGGCCCGTCAGACAATACAAATAGAATCCACAACAAACTATATTATATAATAAAATATATATGTAAATATATACACCTTGGTTCAAACATAAATAAAATCTTTGCATATGAGACAGAAACTTCAGAAACACGAGTTAAAATATTAGTTCATCAAGTAAAAATAAAATCAACTTTCTAAAAAATCACTCAACTTGTAAATAGTTCTGGTTTAATTGTTTTATTTCATCTGGAAGTCTGTTGTATAGCTTCAGACAGGTGTGATTTGGTCCCTGCTGAGTTTTCTTTATTCTAGCTTAAGGAAGTGCGAAGTTATTTTTTTCACGTGTCTATGAAAGGTGCAGTTCTTAGGGAATTTGTTCTGATTTTCGTGAACGTAAGTAACACATGTTAGAATTAATACTGCTGTCATTGTAAGTATCCTTTCATTTTTAAAGACATCTCTGCAGCTATCTGTACTTTTCAGCTGGAATATGGCTCGTAAAGCTTTCTTTTGCAGAAGAAGAACTTTTTCCGCATCAGGACTATGGCCCCACAACATAATTCCATACACTGCTAAACCATGGAATGACGAGAAGTATGCTAGCCTAGCAATATTAATATTGGAAATTTTTCTTATCCTTCTGACCAGGAATACAGAAGTGGACAACTTTCTACACAAGTTATTTATGTGTTCTTTCCAGGTTAGACTCGACTCGAAATTCACCCCTAAATATGATATGGACGTGTTTACATTCCTTTTGCTAGTGAAAACGATTCTTTGGGCTTTTGAAGCATTCATGAACAAACCGTTGGCCGAAACCCAAGTTTGGGCACTAGCTTCGCTAATTTTTGTCTTCTCGTGTAAACTCGTTGAGAATGGAAGTATCGTCTGCATATGCACATGTTTTGTAGGCTGGAATGTTGTCGAAAATATCATTAATGAAGGTGATGAATAATACCGGGCCGAGAACTGAGCCCTGAGGCACGCCACATCCCACCTCTTGCAGGTCAGACACCTCCCCATTCCATCTCACAGCCTGGTGTCTGTCGGATACGTAGGATTTGAACAGTTCAAGTGCCTTTCCTCTTATACCATAGTAGTTCAATTTTTCTAGGAATAGGCCATGATTCACACTATCAAAAGCGTCCCTCAGGTCTATACAGATCATTTATACATCTTCGCAGTTGTTGAATGCATCAATGATACTTTCAAGTACGTCTATCATAGCGGTTAATGTTGATTTCGATTTTCTGAAACCATATGCCGACCAGAATGTATGTGTGCTTTCTTCGCCAGATAGTCTATCAAGCGATTCGTAAGGATTGTCTCGAAAATTTTAGAAAATGCCGGTAAAATGGCTATGGACCTATAGTTGGAACGGTGCTCTTTATCCCCTTTTTTATGTATTGGCGTGATCAAGGCTGTTTTTAATTTAGAAGGAACTATACCCTGATCAATACAATCATTAAAAATTTTACATAAGTAAGTAGTATTTCGGAAACGTGCTTCATGCATATTAATTCAACTTGTGAAAATTGATAACAATAGTGTTGTTCCATTATGAATACTAGATCTCACAAATATGGGCCTTGTCAATTAATGATTGGAAAATAAAACCGTCGAACGAAAAGAAAACATTTCGATATCTCAGCAATTTAAAATCTTACTGTAGGGCTTTATCTGTGTATTATCATTCTTATGATTGGAAAATATGATTGAAATTTTGCTTCGTTGCTAAAAGTGTCAAACATTTGTTAACATAAAACCCAAATTGTTTATCAGACACCTACCAATCATTTGCATATAGTTTTTCAAATGAGTGCCCATAAACGTAGTAACGGTGACATAACCTAGAATCCCACGCGTTATCTGTTGAAGAATATTATACGAGCTTATGGGTCGGTTGTACTAAGTAAAATTCGCTATTCATTATCCTAATGGACATGGAAATTAAATATTTATTAATATTTTCGTAGCCATTATTCACTCTTATCTATACGGCCAATTAAGTAATACTACGCCGTTTATACGGCCTCTAATTAGAAACTGAAACTTTTGTTGTTTTACGATGAAACGACGCATTGAAGAATAATGTACGGCGATGCGTTTTCTTATTCGGAAGGGGACTTATAGGAACCGTTGGATTTTATTAGCCTGTGATCGTAAAAGAGTCGAAGGTTTTTGACATCAATAATTAATGGAATGAGTCAGAATTTTGTCAACGTGAGATTTCTATAACTTTTAATATATTTATCTTCATTACTTTTCCCCAAAACTAGTTTGATTCATTTTCACAAAATCACTGATTTTGTGGAATAAAAATCCTCGTATCTTCCTTTGGCACCGTAAATTAGAATAAAAACTATTGTCTATTTGAACAAGCATACATTACAGAATATTTAAAAAAAATGGTTCTTTGAGAGGCATTACTTAAAAGCTTACTAGGGTTTCAAGGCGGGATTTTGGGTTATTTGGGATTTTTTTTTATCTCCTTATAACCGAGACTCTTAGAACCCAGGGTCGAAGGTGGATAAGTAGCAAATGACCCCAACGGTACCCCAAAAAAGTTTGATGGTTCAGGAGCCGAACTCCCTATATATATATATATATATATATATATATATATATATATATATATATATATATATATATATATATATATATATATATATAGGGAGTTCGGCTCCTGAACCATCAAACTTTTTTGGGGTACCGTTGGGGTCATATATATATATATATATATATATATTATATATATATATATTTATATATATATATATATATATATATATATATATATATATATATATATATATATATATATATATATATATATATATATATATATATATATATATATATATATATATATATATATATATATATATATATATATATATATATATATATATGTATATATATATATATATATATATTTATATATATATATATATATATACATATATATATATATATATATATATATATATATATATATCTAATATATAAAGTTCTCGTGTCACAATGTTAGTTACCATACTCCTCCGAAACGGCTTGACCGATTCTCATAAAATTTGTTTTTTATTTTTCAGACAAAAATTTTTTTTCTATTTTTTTATGATACAACATATAAAAATACATACAATTCTAAATTTTCACCCCTCTACGATTAACCCCTATTTGTTATTTGTTGAACTCCTTCGAAATGACTCGACCGATTCTTATGAAATTTTGTGTGCATATCGGTTAGGTCTGAGAATCCGACAAAATCTATTTTTCATCCCCCTAAATGTTGTGGGAGATTCCTCCCTTAATTGTTTATTTTTATTTTTCAGACAAAATTTTTTGTTCTACTTTTTTTATGTTACAACATTCAAAAATACATACAACCCTAAATGTTCACCCCTTTACGATAAACTCCTATTTTTTATTTGTTAATTATAAACTTCAATTTTTTTGGCAAGATTGTCATTTTTATTCTGTCATGAGAATAGAAAAATTCATATTACTCTCTATTGTTTACCCTTCTAGGATCAACCCCTATTTTTGCATCGCGATTTTCATTTTTTTAATTTTATCCACAGATCCGCAATAGGGTTGCAAGATGGCAATAGAAAATAACAATAGTCGGTTTGAGAATAGATCGTAATATATTTTTCATACTCCTAATGATTAACATTTTTATGAATTTTTTGAGCAAAATTTTTTATTTTAATTTTTTCATGATGTTGCTTTAAAAAATACATACAACTTTAAATTTTCACCCTTCTATGAACAACCCATATTTTTCAATAACCATTTTAATAATTTAAACAACGTTTGCCGGGTCAGATAGATTGATAGATAGATAGTTAGATAGATAGATAGATAGAAAGATAGATAACTAGATAGATAGATAGATAGATAGATAGATAGATAGATAGATAGATAGATAGATAGATATACATCGGCAGATAGATGAATAGATAGAAAGATAGATAGATAAAAATAATTTATATGGCAGAACGTTTGCCCAGTCAGATAAATTGATAGATAGGTATGCAAATAGATAGACAGATAGATAGATAGAATGATAAATAGTTAGATAGATAGATAGAAACATAGATAACTATCTAGATAGATAGATATATAGTTAAATAGGTAGAAATACATCGGCAGAATGAATAGATAAAAATAATTTATATGGCAGAACAACGTTTGCCGGGTCAGCTAGTATATATATATATATATATATATATATATATATATATATATATATATATATATATATATATATATGATATATATGATATATATATAATATATATATATATATATATATATATATATATACATATTTTTTCATTCTAGTACATAATGGCATCTCCCATCAAACCGAATGAGCTGCAATTAGGTATCTGGAGTTATCAGAACTAACATATCAAAATTTGACTAAATTTTACCAACCACCGCCACTTTTACGTAGATATTTCAGAATTTTTCGTGGTTTTTCGTAGAAGTTGAGCTAAGCGATGATGAATTCAAGTAATTACCAGTGTGTATGAATTTTAGTAAGATATCTAAATATAAAGATATGGGTATAATATCAATGTATTAAAATAGATTACGTTTGATTTTAATGTGGAGAATTGATTATATAGTTGAAGAATAATCGACTATCTATTCGTATTATGATAATAAGGAATGAGAATGAAAATTATAGAAAAAAACTTTTAAACGCCTGTAATCACACAAAGTGACATGAAAAATCACTTCAAAAGTCCAGTTAACGTTGTTAATTTATTTCATTGTACTTGTTATTCAATACATTATATATAGGTAAACTGGGTGTCTTATGCCACCTCTCGCATTTTTTCTTGATAACAAGTTCATTAAATGAGCATTATATCGTCCTAATAAATATTAATAATATACTACTATAACATTTTTACAGATTTAAAACAATGTCGTATGACATCGTTTCGGGTTTCTTCACCATCATCAGATACAAAAAAAAACAGTTAGGTTGTATATTCTCAAATAATATTTTAGTGAATCTCTAGATTTGCTCTTCCGTTTATATTATTGTTTTCTAGAATATACCATTGTTACACAGCTCTCGTATATTTGAAAATTCACAAATATTTTATAAATCTTCGTCAAATAGTTTGACCAAGCTACATTTTGACATTGAGCAAAAAAATATCGGTAATTTATTAATATTAGAATGTTCTTGCAAGAAGTTTACAGAGGAACATATACATTTACTAGAAGTAATCGGCAATTCGAAGCAACTTCAATATAGCTGCTACCCAGTTGAGCTCCTTTTGCACAACGTCTGATTGCTTATTTACGGCATCAGAAAATCGGCACCAACAACGAGCACTCATTTGTTTTATCTGGCGTAATATTTCCCAGAACCTATGGCCAATCAAGATTGTGGGTGCCTACAATAAGTCTAGGCGCAGACAAATGACTGGCGATAGTGCACGAACATGTTTATTGCGATTGATCCGTCAATTTCTGAACCTTGAAAAACGGATGTGAATTATATACTGCATGTCAAGTGAAGTGACACTGGCTAGATATTTTTTTGTCACAAATCTTCAAATGGATCCAGGAGTTTATATATATATATATATATATATATATATATATACAGGGTGCCCCAAAATTGCTGGGACACACAGAGCTGCTACGAGAAGTAGAGGTCAAAATAAGACGATTGAACCCAATTCATTTATACACGAAATTGAACCGTTTGCCAACGAGAAGACTTGAAAAATCACATAAGATAACACAATTTAGGAAGGGTGCATATCAATTTTTTACGTCGAATTATCCTTTGTATTGATGAAACTGGCCGTCATATTGAACATTTATCATTAAAAAACATTTCCTCTGCCAACTTAATTTTGTATTACAATTTTATTAAATTTGTACTAGGAATATAATTATGTTAGCAAAGATTTAAGACAACATTTTTTTTCCTTCGAAACTATGAGAAATGCGAAGTTTTTTCAAGATTATCAAAATAAAGATAATCAATCAGTCTTCATGCTTAAAAAAAGTGAGAACCGTTTCACCACCCCTAAGTAAGTTCTGCGAAAATTATCAGGGGATGAGGGTGGTTTTACCCCTTCTACAATTGCTTTTGAGTTTCTTTGATTACCGAGAGGAAAGTAATCTTCTGAAATACGCTATTGTTAAATTTAATTCAATTTTTATCACTCAATTCTGTACAGAAAATAAAAATGTCTTTTTTTCGTATCTTCTCAAAGGCAAACGGTACAGTTTGGTGTATAAATAAATTGGGTTCAATAGACTTATTTTGACCTCTACTACACGAAGTAGCTCTATGTCCCAGCAATTTTGGGAAACCCTATATATATATGGTGCCCCGGGCGCCACGAGCTTGAGGGGCGCCAGAAGCGTCCGCATTTTTTGTTTTATGTTATTTCATTTTATGTATAAGATGAAAATCATAACTTGATTTGAATTGATGATATTTTAAATTTAATAAATATATATAAACTAACATTTGAATCCTGATTTGTGATTTGAATAGAGCTGCTTTAAATCAAAGAACAAAGGACCCTTTCCTTAAATCCCACGAATCCAAGACAATGAAGCCCTGCAAATCGCGCAACATTTTTGAAATGGAAGCAATTAGAACGGGAATTGAGAAAACGCAATCTCGATTATGACCACATACAACAGCAAATTGATAAAACTACACTGCTGGATTTTTTTTTGCATAAATCGCTTCAAAATGTATTCTTCACTAAGCAAGCATTATTTTCATTTAATTCAGGTTCTTTATGTTTAGAATGTGTAATGTATATTTAAGGATTTTTCAAAGCAATATAGAACAATTATATACCTAGCACCTTTTGCTATATAAATTTAAAAAATTTCATGTCACTCTTTGTAAATTCTACATATTATATTGAGATGCTTTAGTGACACTGACAACCAGATTGTATAGCAATAAATCTATTTTCATTTTTCGTATTATTTGTGAAGACTTGCTACATCGTCCAGAATAACTTTTTTTGCCTTTGTTTAGCAAACAAAACTAAACGGAAATTTAAAAAAATTTTATGTTTTGTACGGTGGGGGGCGTCACTAAGACATCCGCCCCAGGCGGCAACTTCCCTAGTTACGCCACTGATAGTAGGTACACCGAAGTTGAGTTAATAATGAAAAAAAACAACCTCCTAAGCTACTGCCTCCTGTTTGAAATTTTTAGTACCAATAATGAAAAAAACTGTATCGCAGCGAGCTGCATTAGAAAAGCAGGTTTTCAAAACGTATCCAGTCTAAAAAAATCTATTCATTCGATTATGATTTTTGTTCAAAATGCACAAAACAAAAATTGCGCCATCTATCGTGTAAAAAATATGTATTTATTCCTCCGGGGGGCAACCCCCCAACCAATTTATATCGAAATAAATATCATCCAAGATATCATATGAAACTACCTACATACAAAGTTTCAACCCTATGGTCTCAAAATTGCGCAATTCCAACCAGAACCAATCCCATTCAATATATCATACGAAACTACCTACTCACAAACTTTCAATCCTATTGCTCCAAAATTACGACCTTTATCATGTAAACATTATTTATTTATTCCCCCAGGGGGTCAACCCCCCCAACCAATTTGAACCAAATCCAATCCCATCCAATATATCTTTCGAAAATACCTACTCACAAACTTTCAAACCTAATACTACAAAATTGCGAGCTTAATCATGTAAACAAGATTTATTTCCTCCCCCAGGGGGTCAACCCTTCATTCAATTCAAACCAAAAGCAATTGCATCGAAGATATCATACGCAACTACCTACCTACAAACTCTGAACCCTATTGCTAAAAAATTGCGTCATTTATCCTGTAAATAAGATTTATTTCCCCCCAGAGGGGTCAACCCCCCAACCAAATCGAACGAAGAACAATTCCATTCAAGACATCATACGAAACTACCTAATTAAAAACTTTCAACCCTATTGCTTCAAAATTGCTGTAAAAAACAAAGCTAAAATACATAAGCCTATACATACATACATATGAACATACACAGCATCATAAAAAGTCATGAAACTAAAAACTATCTTGGTCCTAGGTCCAACTTTGCTAATCGCACCCATTTTGGTAAGCAGGTTTTCAAAGTGAAAACCTGCTGAAACTATTCTCCCGTTAACATTTATAATGAATAGCCCAATTCAGTACGGTAATAAAGTACCCATCTAACTGAAAAATTGGCAACTGCTCCCCGCTTCGATGGAGCATAACGAAGGCAGTTAAGAAACATAAACAAGCTTACAATTAAAAACCAAATAGATGATATATCAAACACGATAATTGTCGTTCGTGACAATTAGGACAATTTTGTAGTTTCGACGGGCATTCCTCCATTGTTCGTATCGAGCAAGAGCCGCATCGACCTAAATACCCGGTGTATTTTGTAACGTCATGTTGGCAATGGAAGTACGTCATGTCCGAGTGACGCAGCGATATAAATCTGCCGTGTTGTGATGTGGAAATATTCTACACAGTGTTGTATTTGCTTGGTCTATCTATAGCACATTAACCAAATTTTCTCTACTGCTTTGACGGTTGTTCGGTAGAGTTTTTCAATGGGACCCTGTATACTAGATGCGCAAATATACTAGCATATTTCGCTCAAAACTAATAGGCTACTAAACTGTTTCGAAAGTCAACAGTGAGTTGTGGAAGTGGTTTTTAAATCCGCTCTCGACCTCCTAGTACAACGATTTTGAGTTTTTTTTGGATGGTATTGGTTTTGGTTCGAATTGGTTATGGGGTTGACCCCCCAGGGGGAAAATAAATCTTGTTTACACCACAAAAAGCACAATTCATAGCAATAGGGTTGAAAGTTTGTAGCTAGGTAGTTTCGTATTATATCTTGGATGGGATTGGTTTTGGTTCGAATTGGTTGGGGGGTTGACCCCCCCGGGGAGAAAATAAATCTTATTTACACGATTGAGGTCGCAATTTTAGAGGAATAGGGTTAAAAGTTTGTAAGTAGGTATTTTCGAAAGATATCTTGGAAGGGATTAGTTTTGGTTCAAATTGGTTGGGGGGTTGACCCCCTGGGGGAAGAAATAAATCATTTTTACATGATAAAGGGCATAATTTTGGAGCAATAGTACTAAACGTTCATGAGTAGGTAGTTTCGTATGATATATTGGATGGGATTGGTTTTGGTATGAATTGCTTGGGGGGAGAGGAAATAAACCTTGTTCACACGATAGAAGGCGCAATTTTGGGACCATGGGGTTGAAACTTTGTATGTAGGTAGTTTCGTTGATATCTTGGATGGTATTTATTTCGATATAAACTGGTTGAGGGTTGACTCCCCGGAGGAGGAAATAAATATTGTTCACACGATAGGGGGTGCATTTTTTGTTTTTTGGATTTGGAACAAAAATCATAATTGAATTTAAAGATTTTTTAAACTGAATACGTTTTGAAAATCTGCTTTTCTAATGCAGCTCGCTACGATAGAGTTTTTTTATAATAACACACTGTCAACTCATGAATTCGATCTTCATAAGCCAGTTATATGAGCCTGGTTATTTGGCTCAATACCGCACTGTACGCTGTTGCATTTAAACGGTATTTCGTCCATGTAAACCGCCGGACAGAACCCACACAATGTGTGTTTACTGGATAGTACTCCTCGTTTTACACTCGCTAAAATGGTAATACAACCCGTTGTTTTTGAGTGAACGAAATCGTCTAGTGAGTAATTGGAATTTGTTAATTATACTGTCTCAGTTTGAAGAGCGTTGCATACGCAATTATCACAAATTTGGATGATTGTTATTATTATTATAATTTGAATAAAACTTCGGTATTTAATTTTCAATATACGTTTGTTTTACTTGGTGAAAGTTTATATTCATAATTTTATAAAGAAATAAAAAAACTAACTTTTCACAGGTTGAAATAAAAATCTATTGAGTAAACGCGTTTCGTCATAACATTGACTTCATCTCGTACTAAACTATGGTATTACAAAACAATCTATTTATACGAAAATTGAATATAACAGAGGGGTTATTAGAGAAACTAAATAACAATAAGCAATTCATTCAGAGCCATTAGTAGGTACCTACATTGAACAGATTAAGGAGAGGAGAAGGGTTTACTTCAATCTGGTCGTTAACTGTTTAACATACTTGGGCGAAACTTCCGAAAACCTGAAATTGTTTTTTCAAAAACAAAATTTCAAAATTTCATATAAAACTATGATATATATATATAATATAGCATTGGAAAATTGATTAAAAACAACAAATCAAAAATTCATAGAGATGAACGCACTGGTGTTTATAAACTCGACTGTAACGATTGTGAAAAATTCTATATAGGACGTACAGTTAGAAATTTCAAAACTCGAATACACGAACACCAACGTAGCTATATTAAGCAGAAAACTGATTCTAATTATGCGTGCCATCTTATTCAAGAAAACCATACCTTTAATCACAATTATAATATATTACAATTTGAAAATAGTCTCCATAAAACCAACTGTTGGGAATCCCTATACATCAATAAATATTTAAAAAAAAAAATCCGGAAATTTAGTTAACGATCAGATTGAAGTAAGCCCTTCTCCTCTCCTTAATCTGTTCAATGTAGTTACCTACTAATGGCTCTGAATGAATTGCTTATTGTTATTTAGTTTCTCTAAGAACCTCTCTGTTATATTCAATTTTCATATAAATAGATTGTTTTGTAATAACATAGTTTAGTACGAGATGAAGTCAATGTTATGACGAAACGCGTTTACTCAATAGATTTTTATTTCAACCTGTGAAAAGTTAGTTTTTTTATTTCTTTATAAAGTTACAAAACAATTGTTTCGCCAAACACAGTGGCCTCTTCAGATGAAAGATTCAAACTAACTTTACAAATGGAATACCTTAAATATATAGAAATGGGAAATTAAAATGAGGATGGCGAAACCTAAATGTAATCTATTGGCAGATAGATAAAATTATAAAAGTGGCTAAACATAACAGGTCAGGAACAAAGATTCAATATATTACTAAAATAATTGTAACAATTATCAGGGGTCAGCAGAATTTGACATTGACATTTAAGTATGAAATTTCTGTAGATAAGATCAAAGTTGAACCAAAAAAAATTATTGGCAAGAAAAAGTTTGCTTTTGTATCCAGGAGAACATTTATTTTTCAAAATCTGTGATTTCAATTCTAATCAGAATTAGTCTGAACTAGACAGAATGATAACCAAAACTATTCACACTGTGTTTATATAATAGCTATCCCTACCTCCGGAATTCTATGAAATCACACGATTTCGTAAAAAGATTTGATTGAATAAGTTTTTATAATTTCTATTGATAGGTTTATCGGTTTTGCCAATATAAATGATTAAAGCAATATGAAATGCTTCAATTTCATTTTTAAGTTATTTTGTTCTTCCATAAAAAATATTTCCAACTAAGAGAGAGAATAATTAAACTTTTTTGATTTGAATATTTAAAGGAAAAATATTTTTATTTTATTCCTGGTAAATGACATTTTTTTTATCTACGCTTCAAATTGAAGCTTGTGGTATACATAAAATTAAACAAAAAAA
Source organism: Cynegetis impunctata (assembly GCA_030704885.1). Classification (NCBI taxonomy): domain Eukaryota; kingdom Metazoa; phylum Arthropoda; class Insecta; order Coleoptera; family Coccinellidae; genus Cynegetis; species Cynegetis impunctata. The sequence goes on from JARQZK010005183.1 coordinate 90,298, forward strand.
AGATAATATGCGATCTATAATAAAAAATTTCGCATTCTGTCCAATCAAAGAAATAAAATCTGATTGATCTGATGAATTTCATGCATTTTATAGGAAAAGAGTTACTTAAGTTATTTTGTTCTTTCATAAAAAATTGTGAATCTTATATGAAAAAAAAGTTCAATAAATTATTCAATCTCGCCAAATTGAATATACGTACAACTCATTAGTAAAAGGTATCCAGGAATCATAAATTCAATTAATTATTTATATTCATATAATTACCTAATAGGTTTTATGAAATTTCCGATTTTTGTTCGTAATTACATCTAAAAAGATTTGATTGAATAACAGATTTGATTGATAAGTTTATTTGTTTGGCCAATATAAATGATTAAAGCAATATGAAATGTGTTTTCTTAGAAATTTTACCTGCACCCATTGAATAACTTATCTAATGTCAGGGGTGGATTTCTTACGATTTACGAATATTGGTCTAAATTTGTGAAAAGAATTCAATTCCCACGACCATCAATCATTAGTTAATACGGTCCTGTCTAACACCTGGTCTAACAAAAGACCTGGTCTAACAATAGGAACAAAAGACTGCACACCTGCACATAACAATAGAACTGTCATGATTTACGACCTGTCATGTATAACAATAGACCCTGTATAACAGTAGATCGCACACCTGCACCCAAACAATAGGAACAATAGACCGGCCATGATTTATGACCTTGAGCTGTCACCATCAATCATTTTTAATGGCTCTGGGTGCATCCCTTCTACTATCGGGCAACATTCAGCCCTCGGGCCGAATGTTTCATAGCTTGAAGGGTGACAAGTAGAAACAGTCAACATTTGTTGCCGAAACATAAAGAAAATTTAAGAAACATTTAGGAACATTTTGGAATTTACTACGTTTACTATCACAAAAATACTTTGAAAAATATAACACTGCGATTGCAATTTCGGTCACTAGACCATCATCGGGCAGATTGAGTTAAGAACTGAATACATAATTATCGATTTGCGCTAACGGGTGGGAAAGAATTATTGCAGGTACCTAAATAGACAAGAGGAACACATTTCAAGAAGGGCTAATAGAAGTGGATTTCCCAAATTGGTACAATAAAATGTTCTTGAAAAAATCGTTATTGTTTGAATGCACTAAATATAGGAGAATGTATCAAGTCAATCAGGGTCGTTCAGCAAGATATCTTTTGCATTATGATTGAGTTTAAAAATTTCTAATGATTCTAAGTAAGTAAGTTTATAGCCTTTCTTCTCTGTATTTTATATTTTGAATCTATTATTGAAGCTATGATTATGTTCTAGCAAGTGTGATGAATATGTCGAATCAATTTTTTTCCTTATCGTAAATTCTTTCAGGTTCAGATATTCTCCGAAGTTTTTGCCAGCTTGGCCAACATATACTATAGGGCATGAACTGCAAGTTAGTTTATAAATACCTTATTTATTATGAGGTGTAGTTTCATCTTCTAATATGTTAACCTATTGTATATATATAGTTTTTAAGGATATTCTTACAATTCTATTTGACAAGAAAGTAGAAATTTTGTGTATTAGACTACGGTTCCACCAGAAGAATATTAAGGAACATTTTGTTGCTAAATGTTTCCCTTCGTTGCCCAAGGTAAAAATTCATGGCAACATACGTAAATTTCCTGTTTTTACTGAACCAACTAAAATTGTCACTAGATGCATATTGTTTAGTAGAAACAAGCAACATTCGTTGCTGAAACATAAAAAAATTTTAAGGCACATTTAGAAATATTTACGGAAACAAGAAACAGCAACAAAAATGTCCCTGCGGTGGAACCGTAGCTATATATTCTTTTTCGTACTTCACTGCACACTGAAAATCTGCGACATGAATGTTTACTAGTTGCGTTCTCGATACGTTTCCACTGCGATAGCAACACGGATTCGTTTACACGTGTAAACAAATGCAAAATATTTTGTAAACACCACTGATTTCTCCGATGTTAGATTTTTCTTTATTATTGACCAAGAATGACTTAAAGTTTCTTTTTTGTACAAATTGTTTTAACGTTATTTTTCGATAGTCTGTTACAAATTTGGCTATTCAAATTCGACACATAATTTACAAAAATAATTCCCAATAAATTATGTGCCGAATTTGAGTAGCAAAATTGGTAACAGACTATCGAAAAATAACGTTAAAACAATTTGTAAAAATAAAAGAAACTTGAAGTTACTCTTGGTCAATAATAAAAAAAAATCTAACATCGGAGAAAACAGTGGTGTTTACAAAAATTTCTGCTTTCTATATTGGACAAACAGGAAGGAATATAAACATTCGTGTTGAAGAACATAAAAAGTCAATTGTACAAAATGAAAATACCACTGGCTTCTCCGAACACTGTATAAAATTTAATCATTTACTGGATTTCAACAAAACCCATTTGTTACATTCAGGGAACAAAGAAAATCGCCTTGACCTTCTTAAAATTCTCGAAATAAGTTCCCCCAATAATAGTCAATTACCCCTTGTGAACGAACAAATTGATTTTCAGGTATCACCTTTGCTTTTTTTTGGATTGATTGGGCCGATACTTGGTGTAAATTAATAAACATATTAAAACAATGGTTAAAAATAACAATTTACACATTTATTATGAAAAATAACGCATGACGCACGTTTCGGTGGAAGGTGAAGTTCCACCGGAACGTGCGTCATGCGTTATTTTTTATAATAAATGTGTATATTGTTATTTTTAACCATTGTTTTAATACCTTTGCTTTTGTCTGTTTCATAAAATAAGATGTTATACTCTCCTGTAGGCAGTCTTGATAATGAGTTCATAACTCGAATCATGTCGACTATTCCTTACTGCTAAATACAGTATCTAAATATTTTTATATAGTGAAACATAAGCCAATTGTGTTTTATTTTAAAGTTTATACTTTATTCAATATCTGTCATTTTTGGATACACTTAGATTCTCATCGAGTATGGGCCCATTCAGTTGGTTATTATTACTATTAGTGATGTTTACTTCCCTTTGTGCATGAGTAGTACTTGAAATATACATTTTGTAACACCATCTGGTATTTCTTCCTGAAAACATCTTTTTGATTTAAACAATGCACATAACAGTTACCACAACAAGCCATACTGATGTTGTTTATCACCAGTCGAAACATGTTTCTCAACTATATCCTAATGGATTCTGTCGAACACACCAATCGATTGTAAAATCATTATAAATAAACCCGAAGACATAATAATCGACTGAAATATACGAATTTTCAAGCCATTCATTTTCTCCTCAGGTGTATGTACCGTTAGTCTCTATCACTTTCCCTGGCTGTCTAAGATAATTATGCAAATAAGTGAGTAAGTTATGAGAGGATTTGTTCAAAAGATTTGTGGCAACAATTTACATTTGTTTTTTTAAAGGGACCACACACGATTGAGTGTGGTCGTCATCTTTATGATTGGATATTTTGTTGGTACTATTGATTTATGAAATAATTATCGGGTCAAAAGATACACCTCATATAATAAAACGTTTAATATCACAAATTGTTGTGATGATAGTTCAGTGCGTTTATAATTGTAACAAGGGCTCTAAGTTTCCATCAAAAGAATGATTTATTTATTTCTAAATTAGGGGCTTACCCAGATACAAACATTAAAAAAAAACCTCTCAATACTGATAAACATTTAGAGGGTTAAAAGTAACCTTTACCAAAAAAATATTGAAGAAACTATATCGAACTGAACAGGGCCGTAGCCAGCACTGCTTTCTAGAGGGGGTTGAGCAAATTCTTGAGAGGGCTTGTTTTTAACAAAGTACTGAAATAAATATACGTGAAAAAAAGACAGGAATATACAGCTTTTTTCCTAGTAAAGTATACTGGAAAACGAACATTCATTGAAAAACATTTTGAAAAAATAAAAAAATTTATTGTAATAAAAAATAATAAATAAAAAATATCTCTAAATAAATAAAACAAATAGCTCATAAACAGACAACCAAGTTTATATTTTCTCTCTTGCTTCGTCACTTGTTTGCGATTGATCGTTTTTAGTCGTGTTTCTATTTTCACTACGTAAAATATAATATTTTGAGTTTGAAAATGAATTAACGGCTAATTCTATCTGAAGAGGTTGAAGAAATTAAAGGAAAATGTGTGGATTTTATTGAAGTACTTTTACTTGAATTAATCAAACACATTGGTATTGGTATTGGTAGGTGTGGATGGTGACAGATGCGCTGCGACCTTATTAGATCTATTGTGCCCCATCTTCTTCTGCTTCTCGATGTGTTCTCGTTTTACAGCAGCCCCTCAAGCCTCAATACCTTCAGGAATTTGAGGATTTTAAGGGGGTCTATTCGTGGTATTTCTTCTACAGTCAGCTGGTATGATCCCAGTGTGTTCAGTCTTTCATGGTGCACAGCATAGCACTCCATCAGTATATGGTGAGGTGTTTCTGGACGTTCCTTGCAGAATCTGCAGGTGCTGTCCCCCTCTAAACCTAGCTTCCTTAGGTGTTCTTTGAGTCTGCAATGCCCCGTAAGAAATCCTGTGATTGTCTTTAGACTAGTTTTGCTGAGGTTAATCAGTGTCTTCGATCTTGCTCGGTTGAACTTTCCGAGGAGATCTTTGGCCTGCCTCAGTCCTGGAAGTCTTTGCCAGTATGTTGCTCTCATTGCTTCTTCAGCTTTATTGAGTTCTTCTTGGAAGTAAGATTTTCCAAGTCCGCACAAAGGCTCTGGCCCGATTAGTGGCGTTGACGCACCCTTTCGTGCCAGGGTGTCTGCTTGTTCATTACCCTTCACTCCGACGTGCCCCGGCACCCAGAGGAGGATCACTTTGTTGTTCCTGACCAGATCGTTTAGTTTGTCTAGGCATTCACAAACCATCTTTGAGTTGATGTTATAAGAGCTCAACGCTTTGATGGCTGCTTGGCTATCGGAGAGGATCGCAATTTCCTTGTTCCGGTATTTCCTATCGAGGTTGAACTGAATGCACCTTTCTATGGCGTGAATTTCCGCTTGAAAAATACTAGGGAACTGGCCCATTGGTTCTGAGTATTTGGTACGAGGCCCAACGACTCCGGCTCCATTTCCTTCGGGAGTTTCAGACCCGTCCGTATACCATATTATGGTATTCTTCTCCAGTGCTCGAATGGATTCTATGCTCCATTCCTTCTTAGTATTTAGTTCCGTTCTAAATAATTTCTTGAAACTAAATTTCCTGTTAATTTCGTCAGTTGGGAGGTCAGCAAGGTGTGCACTTCCGGTAAGGGTTGAGTCCCTTGTACCGTATGCAGCACCTTTGAGTCCAACTTTAGCCAACCTGAGGTTTGCTCCCCAAGCAGTTCTCCTCACCATGATGTGGTAACTCTCAATAGAATATCTGACATAGTGATACAATATAGAAACTTGTTAAATGTCGATTGGAATGAGATGTTTGGTGAATCAGTCCCTGATAACCCTATAATTTTTGGAGGAAGGTTATAGATTTAAAAAATGCAGCCTACCAATTCATGTCTAAAGATTCAGCTCTATTTGCATTCACTCTTCTAAGCTTACCGTCATCCAATGCATTCGTGGAGAGGATACTTTCATTGATGAATATTGTTAAATGTAAAGTTCGAAACAAAATGATACTAAAAATGTTAAATTCATTTGTGTCTATTAGATCTCACTCTGCAATAAGTGAGGTTTGCTGTAAATAATTTGAGCCTAGCAAAGCTACATATGTATGCAAAATTGAATTTTGATATGTATCAGTAGCAGAACCGATTCACAACTTCAACCACAGACAAAGATGATGATGATGAAATGATGTTTTGTGAATAGTTTATATAAAAATAAAGATATTTGTAATAAAATAGTGGTTTTGATTGTAATAGTAATTTAATTAAAAAGGCCCGAAAATACCTATCATTGTTTTTTGGACGAGTAGGCAACATGTTGGGTGCACTATTTTTTCGTGCGGTTGCGAAAAAATCATGATTGCGATTTTGGGCGAAAAATTAGCAGCAAAACACGTATGAAATAACTGCTGGAATAAGTGAATTTTATATGCAAAAATACTTTTTACCAATGTTTCCCCGTTAACATGTCGCAACAACGGTTGCACTTTTGGGCGACAAATCAGCGTCTAAAGTGCGACACGTGTCTGAAAAATCTGGCAACCCTGCTAGTAGCCGCTCGTTTGTCGCTATTTTATTTTAGGTTAAAACGTCAACGTTTGAGGGTTAGAAGATGCCGAAAATAAATAATTTTTAGTCAGCTTCACAATTAGGTAGATTTGTTTGTAACTAAGCTAGTTTTATGTTTCAACTTAGATATAAACATTTTTGGTTTGTAATAATTTTGGTTTATTTTCTAGAGAGGGCTCAAATAATTCCAGAGGGGGCTCAGCCCTCTCTGGCTCCCCCTTGGCTACGGCCCTGGAACTGACCAATGGTTTAGTGAGAATTTAGATTTATGAAAAAATGTAGGCTTTTTTACAATGTTATAACTAGTTATATGTTTCTTAACACTAACCGTTTAATTTACATCTTAAAGCTATTTAGAGCCATTTCCAAGTGTTGCACGTTATTTGAGTGTAAATTAAAATATCTCATCATTCTTCTACACTGCGGTGAATTTTGTCCTAAATTGGACAAGCTGCTGATGCCTAAAATTTCTGGCAAATATATTGAATTGAAACTTTTAAAAATCATTATTAGCACATTAGACATATCTCTTCGCTGTTCTAAGAAGATTCTACTGTTTTGGCGCATTATTATACTATAATCGTGATTTAAATTTGGCGTATGTTTTTTGAATCATATATATCTTGAATTTATGTTTGTTGGACAGACTCGAGTCGACTAATATATACATTGTACTGAGGGGCCCAAACAACTGATGCAAAGCAGAGTCTACTGTAAACGCAATCATAGTATAATTGTTTTGATTCAATTATATTTTGACATTCCTTAGTATTTCTCTTAATAAAACCTAACAACGGAAATGAAATTTCACAAAGGCGATTCGTTATTAATTGAGTGTTATTTAATGTATAAAATGTTTTTTGGAACTTTCATACTATAATGTTCAATATGAGTAGAGCTCTTATAGTAAATAGATAATACTGAAAATTATATTGTGCTACCTAATGATAGTCTTGAAAAGCTTGAAAAGCTAATAATTTGATACTAATTCTTAAATTTCCCAGGAGAGGATCCCCAAACCCCCTTTACAAATGGGGCAATTTCATACCCCCTACTCCTGGTACGCCTTAACAACCCAGTTGAAAAGCTGAAATGACGCCCATGGTCCTTCCTAATGATTATTATACGAATAGAGAGTAGTTTATTTGTGAAAACTATAATCAACTTGAAAATCATACCTTATCTATAATAATATATTGATACTCAAATTTTTATAGTATTAATTGATATTTCGCTAATCCCTTAACAAAAGTTAAATTTATTAAAATTTACTCAATAATCTTTTGGGTTTTGGCCCATTATCAAAAGTATTTCTAACTGTAATAACAATTTTCAAGTACTGTGGGATTTATAACTGACTGCATCATATGGGATAACCTGAAGAGTCCATGGGTAACAATAATATCAACGTAGTTGTTTCAATTGCTCTTTTACGTTACGACACTATCATCTTATACATTTAAAACGAGCAATTCTTCTACGTATATATGTACATATATATATATATATATATATATATATATATATATATATATATATATATATATATATATATATATATATATATAGGTATATATATATATATATGCGTATCTCAGAAACGACTCTAATGATTTGGATAGAACTTTGTATTTAGATAGGGTTTTGCTTTTTAAGTTTACCTATATTTCATAATTTCATACAAAAAAACTATTTTTTCTACTCCTTATTCGGTAAGTACTCCATTATCAGACTGATTTGGGGGAGGTAAGTACATTTCACCTCCCTAGGTAGGTAAGAAAATACTTACCTCCCTCTCGGAAATAATAATTTTTTTACATCGATTATGACAATTTTTAAATTGACACTGACAGAACTTTTGTTTGATTGTGAATCTCATAACAACCATTTCATAACCAGTTGTGTCAAGGGACACTAGGCTTTTGTAGATCTGTCATACATAGAGGTTATTTCAATTGAATTGCTCAAATTAAAGAATTAAAAAAAAAATTTTTTTTTTAATTCAAGAGAAGTGGAGTAGAAAAAATATAATACAAAACTCGGGAGGCAGTATTCTTGACCAGTCTCGGACTATTTTGCCAGCCCTCGCTGACGCTCGGGCGCAAACTACGTCCTCGACTGGAAAGTATCACTTGCCTCCCTTGTAGTGTAAATAACTATATGATAGACTGCTGCCCGCTCTTATGTTGACAAATTTATATAACGCCATCTCGTAAATTGTTGTGGTACTATTGCCAATGAATGATAGCTATTTGTTTCCTTAAAATTTTATGAGACGGCGCTATATGACATCATTCAAACTTTGGATGTTTTTATTTTGGTTAGAACAAGAAAACGGTTTAGTTTTCATTTTTAGTTAATATAGGCACATCAAAATGCCTTTAAACTTCCAAAGAAAATATTTAAATTCAATTCATTTGTATCTAAATTTATTTTTTGAAAAAATAACTCTTTTTCTACCAAAAAAATTACGAACGAAGCTCGGTCACCTAACTGCCAAGTAATAATGTTATCAGGTTCACCAACCATCAACATATGTCTACGTTGGTATACCTGCGATTGATTTCCCGATTATATAATCAACTAGGCACTAAAGTTTCATATCAATTCACTAATGTTCTATTTTCTACTGAAAATTTGCTGTAATTTTATTAAATTTTCTTCGTTGAGAAATGACTACTAGGACACGTACAGATGAACTTCTACCTCTTCACCAGGTAATTTATCAATAATTTTTCGCGCTAATAGCTCACATTATAAGTACTCTCGATTCATATTAACATTTTATTCGCGTCGACTAATATGATGAATTCTTGTAAAGATATTTAACATTCTTCGTCGGTTATCTAACTGAAGTCCAGAATTGAAACTGTGAAAGATTATCAATCAAATACGTTTGCAAGGTGCATAAGGTGATTAAATAAGTATACACCTGAAGGTTAATTATCCGAGAATTTAACATTTATTCTGATGTTGATGCCGTTGACATCTGGAAGATACTTGAATTGGTATGTATCTGGCATAATTGATGTTTTTAGCGTTTAATAACTTTGTAATTAAATTATTTCCATATCTGTTCGTTCACTTTTATAAGTTCAAATATTTATCGTTTACCAGTGAAACATTGGAATTCTAAATATGAAACTTTTATGTGAAAACAATAAGACATTTCCGTATATTTCTCTATATATATATTGAGTGAATCTAGTTTATTTTATTACACCCATTTCAGAAATGTAGAATTTGTATTTTTGAAATGTCGGAAAATTCGTGGTTTCCATTCATGTAGTGTGTTGCTTTACTGGGAATCTGTTTTAATAAATAATTCACGTTACTTTTAGTAATACTTACTGCTCTTCTTGTTTTTTGTGTGTATATTTCTTAATTATTAGAGTAATATGCTTTGTAATTTGTGGATACTCTAGTGGGTATCTTTATACCTGTCTGTTTCCCCTAATAAATAAATAAATAAATTCGTTCAACATTTCCAATAATCCACATTTTTAAAAATTTGGGTTGCTGTCTTTATGCTATACGAATATTCGGAGTAGATATTAATTTAGATACATGATTGCTTAATTTACTATACTATATTGATAAAAAATTTCGGAGTTTGTTACAGTATGTATGATACATGTAATGGCTGAATTTTTCAGTCGTATTTTCCTCGAAAAAAATAGACTATTGCACTGTATCGAAAGTTAATAGTGAGGCGTTGGAGTTGTTTTTGTATCCGGTTTAGACCTCCTGATTTTCCCTCGATTCATTTTGACATCTTCAGCGGCTCTCATCAGACCAAATGAGCTGAAATTTGGTATCTGAAAAATAATAAAACTATCAATATATATATATACATATATGTATATATATATATATATATATATATATATATATATATATATATATATATATATATATATATATATATATATATATATATATATATATATACAGTGGGTCCATGTAAGCTGGCTCCATATGGAAAACTTTTTTTATGAAAAATATGTATTACATATTTATAAAAAGTTCTGCATGTTCTAAAACCCAAAATTCAACCATCAAATATTGAATTGTATCAGTCGTATACAAAGTATGTCAAAAAAAAGATTTCTGATCAAGAGCAAAGCACCTTTATTTTTAACTTTATTTTATATATATATATATTATATATATATATATTTATATATATGTTTACATATTTTTTCATATGAGAAATTCAAAATATATATGAGAAAAATTTGGTCAAAACGTGAAAAAAATATTTTTGGTTTACTTCAACAGCACAACCTACTGTGACTAGTAAAAAAAATCAGTCAAGCCGTTTTGGAGGAAAATAATAACAAACAAACACATACCGGAATTTCAAATTTATATATATATATATATATATATATATATATATATATATATATATATATATATATATATATATATATATATATATAAGAGGAGGGTAGTCGCTGACTAGTTTAGAGGAAAACTATTTGTATTTATATTGGCCAAACAATAAGACTATTAAAAGACAGAATCACTTCTCATAAGAGTGATAGTAGATTACACTCTGAGAGATGTGCTTTAGCTAAACATGTCAATGATTGTGACCACCAGATGAACTACCTTTCAACAACTGTTCTTGCAGGAGAATCACATATTTCAAAAAGATTTTTTTAGATCTTTCTTAGAAATGGCCTTTATTTATCAAGACAATAAATCCATCAATAAAAAAACAGATATAAGCCATTTGAGTGAAATTTATTCTTTTTTACTTTCACTCGATATGAAATAACACTAAATCAAATTAATTCAACGTAACGAAATAATGTCAAACTTCAATTTGAAAATAAAAAAATGAGTGACACCGATTTGTCATTTCGTTCGGAAATTTAATTATAACTTCAAAAATGTATCAACTTTTCTAATTATTATTTAACAAATAGCATCATTTTCAATGTTTCTTATATCGTATTATCAACATATATGTAATCATCCTCACGATAGATTCTCCCTGATGATGGAATAAACGATTCCGAAAGCTCGGAAAAACTTCAGAGAGTTTCCTTTTACATTGCTGCAGTCCCTACAAATAGTTTTTCCCTATTATATATATATATATATATATATATATATATATATATATATATATATATATATATATATATATATATATATAAATATATATATATATATATATATATATATATATATATATATATATATATATATATATATAATAATTTTATAGTAATAATTTATTCAATCAATAATCATGTACAGAATCGATTACATTAACAGAAATAAGATTTTCAAGAAAATATAATACACCAAAAAAAAAAAAACCAATGACTAATGAATTAATACAATACGTAATTTCAACTCAATTATATCAATTGCTACAAATAAATACTATTCGGCTCATGTAAGTTCTTCAAGGAACTTGAGTATGAGTTCTGTGTGAGGTACTAAAAAAATCAATTAAACTTCTGATTAAATAAAGTTACAAATGAATCGAATCAACAATAAGAGACCATACAATTACATAGAAACATTAATTCAAAATATTTTATGAATAACACGTCTTCCACATTTCAATATCCAGTTTTGTGAATTCCGCTTCAGAGAGTGGTAGCTTTGATTCTGTTTAAGACATGTTGGTATCATGTTGTATATAGTTGGAACCATGTAGAGTAGACTTTTTCTTACATTGCTCTTTACAATTTTATGAAGTCGAACACACAGGTGTGAAATTTGTCTAGTGTTATGGCCTGACGTCAAATAGACCAGTTTAGATTTGTTTACACACACACACATATATATATATAACGAATTAAAACGTATAAAGAAACTGTTGCATTCAATATACCCCACGCAAACTATCAATGAAGAACAAAAGTACTTCCCAATGAATTCTGTGCCGAATTTGAGTAGCAAAATTTGTAACAGACTATCGAAAAATAACGTTAAAACAATTTGTACAAATAAAAGAAACTTGAAGTCAATCTTGGCCAAGAATAAAGAAAAATCTGACATCGGAGAAAACAGTGATGTTTACAAAATATTTTGCGATGAATGTCCTGCTTTCTATATTGGACAAACAGGAAGGAATATAAATATTCGTGTTGAAGAACATAAAAAGTCAATTTTACAAAATAAAAATACCACTGGCTTCTCCGAACATTGTATGAAATTTAATCATTTCCTGGATTTCAACAAAACCCATATTGTTACATTCAGGTAATAAAGGAAAGCGCCTTGGCCTTCTTGAAATTCTCGAAATAAGTTCTGCCCATAATAGTAAATTACCCCTTGTAAACGAAAAATTGATTTTCAGGTATCACCTTTGCTTTTGTCTATTTTATAAAATGAGATGTAATACTCTCCTGTAGTCATTCTTGATAATGAGTTCATAACTCGAAACATGTCGACTATTCGTTACTGCTAAATACAGTATCTAAATATTTTTATATAGTGAAACATATAGTTTTATTCTAAAGTTCATACTTTATTCTTTATGATATTTCACCAAGTGATGTGCGAGAATTCAATCTCAGTTATATATATATATATATATATATATATATATATATATATATATATATATATATATATATATATATATATATATATATATATATATATATATATATATATATATATATATATATATATATATATATATATATATATATATATATATATATATATATATATATATATATATATATATATATATATGCACTTTTTCAATATAGTCGGTGTTTGAATTAATTCTTGTTATTGTTAATCAATACAAATTGGTTGAAATCAAATAGTGAAGTTATTTCCAGTTCAAATATTTGATTTTAGTAAAAATTAACGTCGAAAATACTAAAAACAAATAAACACTCAAGGAATAAAAATTCAATACGTGTTCAAGGTGGGAGAACTCGAGAGTGCTTGGCATTCCGACCGAAATACAAGAACCATAATTTGTACCTCTAATGAATATCATTTTTTGTGTACAAGTTCAACCTGATCGTAAATAAACCGGCGCTTTCGTAAAAATTCCTAACGAATAACTTTTGACCTGCACGCCTACGCCATTACTACTTGGATATTATTATTTACCGTCACGGTTTGTTAAGCGCTATGAATTATTATCTGTCAATATATTACGTGAAATACGTCACTCTATTAGTAATAATTAAAATTGATCCATATTAGTATGAGATATCGCAAAAATGTGATATTCTTCACAAAAAAACCCCGAGTAAGTTAAATAATCAGTCAAACAAGTAGAAAAACTATAATATGTACATATAATACTTTATTTATTGGTAGTCGGTTTTATGGTTATGTTTTAATTTTTAGGGTTCTTTACCCAAGGGGTAAAAAGAGAACCCTATTACTAAGACTTCGCTGTCCGTCCGTCTGTCTGTCATCAGGCTGTATCTAAAGAACCACGATAGCTAGACAGTTGAAATTTTCACAAATTATATATTTCAGTTTGTCTAAAAACAAAATAAAATGAATATTTAAGGGGGACTCTCATACAAGAAACGCGTTTTTTTTGCCCTTTTTATCAATATTGGCAACTGGTAGGCAATTGAATACTCAAGTGTATACTAGTATATTAATAATAAATAATAAAATTAAAATAAAATAAATATTCAAGGGGGGCATAGTCAATGGTACGGAACCCTTCGTGCGCGAGTCCGATGATTTTTGAGTGATATTTATGAAGGGGGCACTACAACCGGCTATGAATAGGACGTCCCTTTATATATTGAGATTGTTGATTATTACTCTTATGAAAAATGATAAATACACAATTTACTACAAGAATAAAATAAAATATCGGTTAATTACTGTTTTATTTATTTTTCAGTTATTTCTCTAAATATTTTTCAGAGGTATTTTTATTTTATTTGTTTGCTTTTGTTTGTTCTAATCATTGCACAATCAGTACTCAATTGGATTTATTCTAAGATAGCCAGATAACCAATCTTTAAGACTGTTGATTGTTTGCTACTTGAAAATTTAATACTTAAACAAAACTGAACTACAATTAATATGTTATAAATATAAATAGAATAAAGTAATTTTATAATGAGAGTATTGTCTTTTCCATAAATTAGCCCGTCTCTTTCAATATAGTTTATTTATGAAATGGGCACAATATACATTTTTAAAAATTTTTAATATTTGTACTTAAAAATGAAGAAATTTTAATTATATAGGTATATTTCAATAGAAGCTATTTAACATATAATATGTTAAATCGAGCATCTACAACAAAAATGTCCCCTTCATGCCACCTCTCCCCTAACAAAAAACAAAGTATATTCTTTCTCATTCATAGTTGATATATATTATCACAAAGTAATGTATAAATCTATCCGATAATGTTCTCTATATTTCGACGTTTATTTACAACTTCATCAGGAGCAAAAGGGCTAAAAATAACAATGTTATGAATGTGTGTTTTTTCCCCGCGAAAATGGGAGAGCATTGACCTAATATTTTCCTAGATTTTCTTTCCAATAATTTCCTACGTCAAACATGATTCCTGGAATTAATTGGCTATTATGTTTGCCTAAAGTTTTTCCATTTACCGAATATTTTCTTTTTGATATTCCAAAAATGAAGCAAAAGAGAAAACGACATTTAAAATTATTGGTACGTCTGTAAGCAAAGAGGTTACCGGCAACGTTTAATGGAAAGAAGATGAAATAAAACTACGATTTTATGTGTTGTAAATGAGAATTTCATTGACGGGAAAAACAAATAAGAATAAAATAAAACTTCAGTAGCGTAGACGGCAAGATTGTGAAAGATAAATCACTGAAAACAGTAGCTTTCTCTTCAATACGCAGTATTCAACTAATCAACTTTGTATATTGCAACAATTGAGGTATGTATTTATTTGAGAAAAACTTATTTGTAGTACTACAAATTATTTTTATAGTTGTTGGTGAAATATTTTCGAATTATCAAAATAAATTTAGAAACATGATATAAAACATTATTTATTAACACATAACATAGTTTTTGTTCTGTTAACAGCTATTCGCTTTGTAATAGTCTCAACTTTCAAGGTATCAATGGAAGTGCCTACACTTTACCTATTATGAGAGTTTTTGTTGATTTATGTTGAAAATATTATCAAAACATAATATGGTAGGAACATTATAACAGTATAACTATATAAGTTCAATAAAAAGCGTAGTTCCCATATTTCAGAAATTAATAGTATTGCCTTTTTAGGTTGTGATGGAAGAGTCTTCACTTTGGCTATTATAAGAATTTTTGTTGATTTGTGTTGAATATATTATTGAAACATATGGAAAGAACAGTTAAAGTTCATTAAAAATCGTACTTCCTATATTTTAGAAATTAATAGTAATGCCTTTTTAGGTTGTGATGTTCCCTCACTTTGTCTAATATGAAATTTTTTGTTGATTTGGGTTGAATACATAATTGAAGCATATGGAAAGAACAATATACAGTCTATTAAAAAAAACGTTCTTGCCACATTTTAGAAATATATTTCTGTTTTAGGTCCTGTCCTCTTCTTATTATTTATAAATGATATAACGTATCTGAAGATCAGTGGAGAAATTACGCTTTTTGCGGATGATACGAGAATTACTTGGAGCAATCCTAATTCTGCACTCTGAAATGACAATTGATCTTGGATTGATCAAGTCCTGGTCTGATGCAAACTTACTTTGCTTCAATGTAGATAAAACCGTCGTTTTGTTTTATAGAGATAACTCCCAGGACCTATTCCTGAAGAAAACCATGCCATTAAAATAGTCGATTTTGTCAGATTTTTAGGCCTCTTTATCGATGAAAATCTTAAATTTTCTCAGCATGTGCATGTCTCAGCTAAAACTTTATCATCGGCCTGTTTCGCTATTAAATCCATCTCAAGTGAATTAGATACGGCATCTAAAAGAATTGCCTATTTTGCATTGTTCGAATCTCACCTTCGTTATGGTCTTCCCTTCTGGGGTTCATGTAATTCTTCACAACTTGACACCATTCTCAAAATTGCAGAAGAGAGCAATTCGTTACATGTTTGTAACGTGTGAAAAATAGGGCTCATTGCAAATCTTCCTTCAAGAAAAATGGAATTTTAACGCTACCTTCTTTATATTTACTTGAATCTGTGTGCTTGATTCATAAGTATTTTCATGCCGTATCATTGGTGTCACAGCACGGGTATTCCACCAGATCTTCGGGACATCATGTTCACCTCCCTATTCCTTCCTCTAAATTAAAAAAAAAGTCCATCATTTACAATGCTAAGAAAATTTACAATTACCTTCCAGCGGAATTATAATCTATAACTTCCTTGGCCAATTTTCGGAAACGAACAAAATCTTATTTTCTTGATAGGCCTTTTTACTCTATAGAGGTACTATTATTCTGAGGATTGATTGATCGATATGACCAAATTCAATAACACAGGCATCAGCTTCGATTGAGTAGGATTTGACGCTCGCGGTTCTGTTGTAAAGTTTACATATATTTTGTATGGAAATGTGGTGTGATTTTTATTTCTAGGTATTACATTGTTTAGTTTGTATATATTTGGATTAATGTGTGTTTATTTTTATGTTTTACATTTTTCATTTCCTATATTTTTCGCTTTGTTAATAAAGTGTATAATTTAAGACAATAAAGCATATTTTGATTTGATTTGAATCGCGCAAATCTCGATCTGATTCTTAGTGGTTAACTGATAAAACGAAATCTAAGTACGCAAGCGAATTATTGAGGCTAGACTATACTGAAATCGGATTTTGAAATCTGTAATCGGATATATATTCGTTTGTGTTCTAAACCAAAAACTTCCATGTTTACCATAGACCCGTTTATCGGTACGCCGCTGGCCGGCGAAAACGATCACTTTCTCCGCAGAAGCACCTGCGGTGGTCGACGATATGTGGAGCAGCCGTTGAGCCCTCGCGCCGATTCCCGTTACGTCTCGAAAAGGGCCGCGGGCCAAATGTTCGAGAAACGATCACGCGCCTGACATTTCCAGTTTCGACGATGATGCAACGACCGCAGCTATCCGAAAAAAAGGCATCGCGGGGCCATTGGAATCCCGATCTCTTGTTTCGCATTTCGAAAGCGAAATTGCAATTTCTACCGATTCGGAACGGGATGAGAAGGAAATTGTTACGAAAAATAATTTTGCTGAAACAGGAAGTGATATAAAAAGGGTTTACATCAGGACAATGCTCCAAACATTAAAATATATACCAGTCGTTCAAGTATCGTCAGTATCTTCGGTATAGTGGCTGGAGACCATTAGCGTTTTCAATTTAAAGGTCAACGACGTCCACCATTGAAATGATCGAATGTCATCATTTGTCAGTCTCTGGACTGATTAAAATATTTGCGTCACTAATATTCTATGTCCGCCCTCCGCAATCATTCTACCGATGCAAAATTTGATGAATAGGGAGTTACAAATGAAAAAATTGTATCTCGAAAAACAGGAACTTATATAAAAATGGATTGCATCACCTCAATGCTCCAAACATCAAAATATGGACTAGTCGTTCAAGTATCGTCAGTATCTTCGGTATAGTGGCTGGAGACTTTTAGCGTTTTAATTTAAAGGTCAACGCCGTCCACCATTGAAATGACGAATGTCATCATTTTTTAGTCTCTGAATTGATTACTTTGATGTAAGTATTTGAGTCAATAATATTTTATGTCCGCAATCATTCTACCGATGTGAAATTTGATGAATATGGAGTTATAAATGAAAAATTAAATGTCGAAAAATAGGAAATTAAGGATAAAAATGGATTGGATCACCTCAATGCTCAGAACATCAGTACCTATAATATGGACCAGTCGTTCAAGTATCGGCAGTATCTTCGGTGTAGTAGGTGGAGAACTTTAACGTTTTTAATTCAAAGGCTAACGACGTCCACTATTGAAATGATCAAATGTCATTTTTCTTCAGTCTCTGAATTGATTACTTTGATGTAAATATTTGAGTCAAATATATTCTATGTCCACAATCATTCTTCTTTCTACCGATGCAAAATTTGATGAATAGAGAGTTAAAAATAAAAAAAAAAGTATAAAGAAAAATGGATTCAAAATCAAATCAAATCAAAATATGCTTTATTGTCTTAATATCATTCACTTTATTGACAAAGCGAAAAATATAGGAACTAAACAATGTAAAACATAAAAAGAAACACACATCAATCAACAAATATACAAACTAAACAAATTGTAACACCTGGAAATAAAAAGAAAACCACATTTCCATACAAAATATATATAAACTTTCTCAATAGAAACGAGAATGTCAAATCCTCCTCAAACGAAGCTGATGCCTGTGTTAATCAATTTGGCCATATCGATCAATCAATGCTCAGAATAGTAGTCCTTTATAACTCTCTATTAAACTTGGCCAAGGAAGTTATAGATTTTGATTCCTCTGGAAGGTGTTTGTAAATTTTTCTAGCATGATAAATGATAGACTTTCTGCATTTTGGTCACCTCAATGCTCCAACCTTCAAAATATGGACCAGTCGTTCAAATATCGTCAGTATCTTCGGTATAGTGGCTGGAGACCTTTAGCGTTTTGAATTTAAAGGTCAACGACGTCCACCATTTAAATGATCAAATGTCAGCATTCTTCAGTCTCTGAAATGATTACTCTGATGTAAATATTTGCATTACTAATATTCTATGACCGCAATTATTCCATCGATGCAGAATTGGATGAATAGAGTTATAAATCAAATCAGAAGAAATAAAAATTAAGAACATTAAAAGTAACAAGAATAGTTTATTTGGTAGATAGGTACCTAACCAAAAAATATAATAAAAATCATTACATCGCCCGAATTTTCAATCATATTTCCCATCGAGCACCCCATATAGAAAATTTTGAGTTTTCAAGAATACGGAAACTTATTGACAATTGGCAACACTTTTCAAATATTCTCTTGGATATTCTCGAGCCCCCTTAGTGGGTATCACTTCACAGGTTGAGAATCATAGACTTAACTGGTTATATTATAATATGTATTAAAAAAAAATATTTAAAAAATACAAATGTGTTTGAGAAGTTCATAATATAATTTTGGCGTCTTTTTCGGCCACCAAGCGACTTTTAAGATCAGAAAATACTGAACCAAATGTCGCAAACACTTTTTCGCCAGACGTCAAAGAAGATGCAGCAGAAAACAATTGTTGAATAGCGAAAATTTTTTTCACCAATCCAAAGAAAAAAAAATCAACATAATTTAAATAGTTGATGGAATCCGTCGTTACTACGTGATAATTTAACATGATGAACGAAAACTAAATTCGAATTTACTAAGTTTATTATCACAAAAATACTTTGGAAAATATAGACGAAACTTTCAGGATTTTTATTCAATACCAAAGATATCACTTCAAAATTTGAAAGTTCAGGAGTTTATAAGTTGATTTGTCCTGTATGTAAAGGAGTGTATATAGGTCAGACTGGTCTATCGTTCAAGACAAGATTTAAAGAACAACAACAGTCTTTTTTGAAAAAACGGATTCATCGTTTTCAAATCATTGCCATGAAAACCACTACCCATTTCCACAAATAGATAATTTTCAAATCATGCACAAATTACCGAAAGGAACCAAACTTACTTACTTAGAACCATCAGAAATTTTTAAACTCAATCATAATGCAAAATATATCTTGCTGAACGACCAGATTGACTTGATATATTCTCCTATATTTAGTGCATTCAAACAATAACGATTTTTCTAAGAACATTGTATTATATTTGGGAAATTCACTCGATTTTTGTATTTATTTCCTTACAGTTTCAACATTCTACTATAAAAATGGTCATAATCTCCAGCAAATATCTCATTCTCATGACACTAGAGCAAGAAGCAATATGGAGGTGGTAGTTCCACTGTCCAAAAAAGACTCATCTCATCAATTTGTTGTATATATTGCACCGAAAGTTTTTAATATGCTGCCTCTAGAAATAAGAACATTGGGCACTGAAAGGGGTTTCAACAAAAAGTGTAAAAAGTATATCTGTTCAAACTATGATAAGTTTGAAGCATTGTTATGAAGTGGGTTGGAGTTTTTGTTTGTTGATTTTGTGATTTGTGGGTGTAGAATTAGTGAGTGGTCATTTGATGTTAGGTTTATTTTTCTCTGTTTCCTATATACAGATATAATTGGGCATATATATGTTAGCCGAAATTTGCACATACAAGTGTTGTACACTTAGGTGCAATTAACAAAATTATGAAACTTAGAAAAGTCTTTACATTTGTATTCTGCTGAGATTTGATTAGCCCTTCTTGAAATATGTTCCTCTTGTCTATTTAAGTACCTGCAATAATTCTTTCCCACCCGTAAGCGCAAATCTGTAATTATGTATTCAGTTCTTAACTCAATCTTCCCGATGATGGTCTAGTGACCGAAATTGCAATCGCAGTGTTATATTTTTCAAAGTATTTTTGTGATAATAAACTTAGTAAATTCAAATTTAGTTTTTGTTCATCAACATAATTTGTTGTAAAATTCTGTTATTTTCATGTTTAATGAAAAAATCAGTATGAATAAAAAAAATTTGAAAAAATGATTTATCGCCTATAGATTTTAGTAAAAGTGTATTTGCAACAAGGTGGCACAGATCCATGATTTTGCAAAACCATGATTATGTGCCACCCTGTCGCAAATACACTTATACTAAAATCTATAGGCGATGAATCGACGCTGTCGTAGTCCATATTTAAATGAAAAATAATAAGTAAAACACTAGTCTGAAAACCACAAACTGAAAAAACTTTTTTCGACTAGTTTCGCCTTTTAGTACATTATCAAGACTGATACTCATGTCAACTTGTGGTTTCTGACGAATTATTAATATACTGATGCTTCATTAAAATAAATTATACTCTAATGAGCATCATTAACATAACACGAAATCGTATGACACGCGTCGATAATTTGGTCAGCGTTGTTCATTTCGTACGAATCTGAAACTTTTTTCGAGTATATCATAACAGCACATTTAATTTTTGTTATATCATCGTTGGGACACTTTCACGCCCGTGTGCGCCATGGACATAACGAAAAATTATTCCGATTCATAAGATCCAACGACAATACCTTTCAATGAAATGTAGATCTTTTAGCGTAACATAATACAGAGTAATTTAAAGTTAAACCCATTAAGATGTAATGCTTGCGATGACCTTATACTCCGTGTGTTTATAGTGATAGAACTTCCTCATAATAATTCACACTGGACATTAGTTATGTTCTTGTATAGGAGAGAGTTTAATTCAATTCAGCGTAATCACAACTGGCAAATGCCAACAAAAATTCTGTGTGTTGTAATTGTTATGAAAACGGGGTATTTACAGAGCAGATAATAATTTTCTTCGATTTCGTTGAGTGAAATCAACATTGAAATAATTTTTGTCTACTGTCAACTGTCAAACAAAAGACTACATTCACGAATCGCTATGGAGTCTGCCGTTCACCGAACGACGCGTAGCGGAGTTTTTTTTTTGAAGTTTTTGAAATAAGAATGTTATTTTTGAAAATCATGAAATTATTAAATGAAATTATTAAATTTCATCATTGATTCTTGGAAAAAATACAGATAACTGAAAATAAATACCGGTGTAATGGCGTCTTTTTGAATCATATCATAACTAAATTTTCTTTCTTCGATATTTTAGGCTAGGAATAAGATATTGAGATACGGTTTTCACTAGCCTATTTTGGCATCATCATAATACATTTTTATGGAAAAAAAGTTATGTTATTGCATTTAATTTTTTAGAGAAATTAGCAATTTTCTGTTATTTTATCCAAAAACGCTCTCTACCGGCATAACTAAGAATTTGACCGACCACAGATAAAATGTTTTCGATGAAGCAATAAATGGTTTTTCCAACGAGATCAACTTTGTAGAAATCCGTTCAGTCGTTCAGGAGTTACAGCTGTTTATTCAAAAAAACATTGAATCACCCCCACCACTTCATTTCAATAGATACGTCAAAAAGTGTCAAATAAAAAGAACTCGAATAAAGCTCAGCTTTAAACAAAAAATATTTTTTTGGTATATTCACTAGATGAATTTCAGAAAAAAATCACTTTAAAAGTTTCAGATGGTGGTTACGCCCCCTGGCGTCCATCTTACAAACCTGAAAATAATTTCCAGGATTTTCTGTTGGCCACTTTGGTTATAAAATTTTTTACTGTAAGTCTCTACGACGAGTAGTTTGTGAGATACAGCCGCGTGCCTCTCTTAATCAGACACCCGGTACATAATGGCATCTCTAGCGGCTGCTATTGAATCAAATGAGCTGAAATTTGATATCTGGAATTGTCTTCGAGGCATAGCGTAACTATCAAAACATGGGTAGACTTTTCCATAGACGTTCGTTTTTTTTCATGTTTTAAAATTTTTTTTGTACATTGGAAGTGACGTTTTCAAAAATGCCTTTCTTGAATTTTAAAAGTGTACATTTATAAGGTATAGTGTAAAAAAATTTTTAACACTCGTATCAAACATCTTTTCAACGCGTAGTGTTAAAAGAGAAATCCTTATAAGCGAACATTTTTAAAGATAGTTTCCGTGAAATTTCCTTCTATGTTCTTCAATCTACACCATACGAGAAAAATAGTATATGCAATTTCGTACTGCTGACTCGACTTCTTTGGCAGCATTTCTAGTGTGGCTCTTTTTGCAGCTTATTCAATGTCCATTAGTAACAAATCATCACTTTTATTTGAAAAAGTATTTTTATCGACTGACATTTTTTGAACTGTTTTTGTCACTTACTAATTACGATTTTCACCACAACACACAACATACGCGATGCTTTTTGAAAAATCAAAAATAATTTGTTGTCAAGAGATGTCAAAGGTATGCAATTTCGTTTGTTATTTTGTTACCAAAATAGAAAAGGTGTTGTAACGTGAATTCCCCTAATGAAATAATAAAAATGAATTTTGGATATTTTACAAAAAATAAATGCTCCGACTAGTTCAAATGTTTGGAAAATTCAGTTACAATTCACCTGATTTATTCACATGAGACAATACCACTTTAATAAAATCTCTATTGAAATTATTTTGGTGAATTTGTTTCAAAGATTACAGAAAAATTAATATAAAAATAAATGAAATTAATGAAAATAAATAAAGTTAATTTGAGCTCTTATCAGTATATTCTTCTTCCCAGTTCCTGAGGTCTGAAATTGTTTTCCACCAACTCCTGAGGTTTTGAGAATTCCTTGGGTTTTTATGTTGGTTCTTAGAAACTCCTGACGTTTTGCGCTTCCTAGCGCAAAGATATTTAACAAAAATTTATCAACTTCGGGTTAACTATAAGGTGAGAACTTATTTGCCTTTACAATATAATTCTTACGTCGTATCATTTCAAATCCCCAAATCGAAGAAAAAGATCATTTAGTTAGCGTTGTACGGCTTCGGCGAATTTTTATCCCCCCTACTATTTGAAGTGACGCTAGAAATCATAGAATCTTCTTTACTGACTGATCTCGGCTAGAATTTGGTTTAGCCAGTGGACGGTATTTCATAACGTTACAGTGTATAGAAAATAGTGTATGATATTTTTGTTAAAAGTGACTTTATTTTGTTCTCCACTCACGAAATAAAGTATCACTTCTAGCATTAATATTGATGAACTCAAGTTTTTGAGAACAATTTATTGAGAATTCAACATTTACAATATTCTAATATTATGACAATCAATCAACTACATTTTATTTATAAACTAACTTGATATTAAAAAAATATTCATTTTTTTAATATCCTTGACAATATAGAAGGTGACAAGTCTATTTCATTATTTCCAACAAATATCATAAATAGCTATTATAACTCCACAGCTTCTGAATATTGAGTTAGAGGGTTGAAATATGATATGTAGATTAAATTCATGTTGAAATACGATCCTTTCTGGGTTTCAACTCTTTTACTGAACCGCGCTGCACTTCGTGGAGACTATTCCATTCGATTCGTATCTCGACCTGCTTCGTTATCAGTACGCGATGTACTTCGCGAATTTCTGTCTTTTATTTTAAATGAATTATTTTCTAATTTTTATTCTAGTTGGCTATTGAAGCGTGATTTTTCAAACCATAATTTATTCAGTTCGAATCACATCTCAATGCGATGCACTTCGCGTGAAAAATATTACCTTATAGTGAGTTGTGCTGCTCACTCGCTTTTTTTGTTGAAAATGCTGGAAAGCCATGTGAACGACATCGTAATACAGTAACCATATTTTTCATTAATTCAACGCGAATCAAAGTTTCGTAAAAGATATTCAGGTTCACTCTCTCCAATTCAATCCCGACCGACTCGATTCTTCCTCGCCGATCAGACGAATAGCCGTTTTCTCTTGTTTCGCTTTCCAATATCAACTTACCTGTTTTCGAGTTCTCGCGTAAATTGCTCAATAGACCGGCCCGATAATTGGCCGAGATAAATTGGACATCTTGGCATATTAGCTGCCATACGAGGTAATTTATATTGTCTTAAGTTGGCAGTATTGTTTGTTACTATTTCCTGAAAAGGATGCGTGGGCGGAAGTCGTAAATGCCCTCATATTTCGCAATTGCAATCAAGATTGTGACTGAACACTTACAAATGGACAGCTTCAGTGAAATATAAAGCAAAGATTAGTTGATCGTTTCTTTTTTCTCCCTGAATTCGAAACAGCTCACTCGATGTAGAAAGTGTTTCGAATTTCAATCGTGTTTGAAAAATTACATCGATTTGAAAGCATTTTAATTGAGGAGGCAGATACTTGAAGAACATCAATAAACATCGTATAATAAATAAATTTTTTCTCCGATCGTGGGAAAAGTGACACTATTTTGACCTGTTTTCTATGCGAAAAGCTCAACATTCCAGAATAGTGGTCAGTTGCTAAGCAATTAGAAAATAACAGTGCGGTAATATTCTTACCGCACTGCTGTAGCGTGCGGTAATGTAACAAATGAATTATCACATTAAAATGAAACAAAGTATGGTTTTAATTTTTATAATTGTTATTAATATTTACATTTTTTGTATCCTGTAGCTTGACGTTTTGAAACTGCTCTCAGTATTTGGTACTGGGCAATATTAATATTATTTTTAACAGACAAAGTTGATGGAAGCATGGAATAATGTGCCCACAACGTCGAAGATTTCATTGTTTTAGCCAATTCAGCAACATACGCCATCAGTACATTCTCAGCAAAGGATACACTGTTGTTTTTTCTACAAAAATTCATGAAGCGTTGGTACGCAAGTTCATACTTCTCTCTGGATTCCGCCGGAAGTAAATTAAGTGAAGCCCCGTTCGCGGCTTCTACTAGTTCAGGAGTCGTGCAAGACAACAAATAATCACTATCAGTGTTCATGTTTACTAATTCTTTCTTAATTCCCTATAAAATACAACGAATCAAACAAAACCAGCTTTAAAATTATTTTACTTTTGTCATAACAGAGTAATTTCCATGGTTACTACTTCTATATTTCAATATGAACATAGAGAAACCTATTTAAACTTACTTGATTACATCTTGGATGAAATATTTTTCAATTAATTAATTTTTTAAATGTAAATCAACGATCGGAGAAAAAATAGTATGTATAATTCGTGGGAAAAGCATATTCCCAAACTCCTGTGTTACCAGACTCGTCGCTCCGCTCCTCGTCTGGTAATTATCACAGTCGTTTGGGAAAATTATGCTTTTCCCACTAATTATACAATACACTAATGTAGTAATTGTAGCAATGGAATAAATTACATTAGTATTGTTGGGCTTATGGGCAACCTATTAGTTCCTCGGTTATCTGAAATTGAACGTTCAGATTTAGCCAGGAGTTATTTGTTTTCTAGAAAAAACACAAAATTAATTAATCTGCCCTCTATGGTTCCTAGAAGGAACAAACCAAGAGAGAAACACTGGCGGCATCTTCAAGGGATGGATCACTCCAAAAATTTCATTCGGAACTTTAAAACTGCAAGATCCAAAGGGATCTGGATCTCCATAAGAACCAATTACACCTTCTCACTAGCTTCCTCACGGGACACTGTCGCCTCAGGACGCATCTGATGAGAATAGGTTGATCAGAAACTGACGAGTGTAGATTATGTGGGAGGAGAAGGAATGCCTCGCCATTGCAAGCCAAGGAACATAATGCTTTGGACAAGAACTTGTAGGATTGAGGACTCAACCTACTTGAAGCCTGCCCAGATATTGGAGTTAACCAGTACTCTGAAACAAGAAGGCGAGCTCTAGATGGCGCAATAGTGAAAACAGCTCCGATGGGAGCTCAATATACCTTAAGATCGCGGTGCAGCGTAACCCCATATTTACTTAGTGGTTCAACACCATCAAGCAGCAGAGCCTTTCAAAGGGTCGAATTTTCTGTGTCGCACGATTTTTTATTTTTCACTTGTATATTATTTGTTGATTTTACCTTAGATACAGTGCCGGATTAGCCTCGTAGCAAGAGTAGCAAATGCTACGGACCCCGCGAATTAGGGGGCCCCGCGCTCTAACGCCTGTCTGACAGTAAAAAAAAAATAAGTTTAGATAAGCGTGAAAAATCTTGCATGCCTTAAACCCGAAACGCTTAGGCTATGCTTAATTCACACCTAAAAATCTGAAACTCGATTTCGTCACGTTAAATCGTAGGTTTAGGTTGTATAATACCTACCACGACAAACGTTTGTGTCAAAATCAACAACAATAATTTTAAGTTGTACCACATTTCTAAAAATTGAGCGCTGGCCGCACAAGTTATGTGTTTGTACTACGTGCACTGCACTACACGCAAGTTTGTAGAACTGCAAAACTAACAGGGGAATTTCCTGATATTGTCATCTATCGAGCTGGTCGTAAAACCCGAACAAATAAAATAGGATTCTATTGACTATCAAACTATTATAATTTGATGTAAGTACATTTATATTTGGCACAACGCAAAAAACTGTAAAAAGCTCTTTAGATATTAGTCTAGCATTGTATTTTAGTAGAATCAGTTTACATTCCACAATATTATTGTAACACCAACACTTATGATCCCCTGGCGAATGAAAAAGAGTGGTCGAAGTTTCGTGTCAGTTCTCATGGCTCAACCCCAATCAGCTAACTGACCGTAGGCAAATTGGCTCTAATGAATATTTAAAATAATATACGAACTACTTTATTACCAAAGTTAAAAAAAGTCAACCACTTCGATTTGTAAAAGTAATAAGAAAATATAGGAAGTTTATTTCAAAAACTGGTATCATTACACGCACAAATATACGTGCTCCTACATAGCCGCTCCGGGTTGTCACGCACACACATTTTCGGTTTTATTCTCTAATCTGAGTTTAATACCATAAACTTGAGAACCTAAAGCGAACCAAGGGCTTTTGGCCGAATTTGCTACAGGCCCCGCGCTGGCTTAATCCGGCACTGCTTAGATACGGTTGCTATAAATATACTCATTATGCCCTAAGGCGTTATGAGCGGGCATTATGGATCATAACGCCCGCTCATTGTACGAGAACAACTGCAGCAACTTCCATTGATTAAATACTTCATAATCCTTGTCGTATACGACTCTGATTTCTCCGGTAATGAATTACTCGCAGCTGTGGCTGCATTTTCTATGATATTCTTGGGTAAATTCATTTTTATTTCCATTATTTCTATAAGACTACACAAAGAAAGCAGTGATGACATTCACTAAATATGTTGACAAAAATATACGAAAACGTCAAAATATCAACAAATTACATGCCTACTATGAGAAGGAAAATGGAAAGTATAGGAGCAATGAACCGATTTTAAAATCGATTTTTCATTATAATAAAATAATTTTCTCGCGAAAAATGAAATCTTGTATGCACCACGTGGGTTACTAGATCGTAACGCTCATCGGGCAACATTCATGCCTCGGGACAAAGGCCCTCGGGCTGAATGTTACCCTCCGGATGTTAGGATCTATATAACGCACTTGGTACATGAATAACTATTACATGGCTTTGAAGACATGCATCAGGACAATGACACTTCATAATGTAGTTTTTATTATCGATAAGTCGGGCATTGCCTCTAGATGGACGAAAATTGTTGCGCTTGCTCGGATTGTTATTTGGGTAGTGCCTAATGGCAAGAACGCTACTTTCATGGGTAGTTTGCAGTAAAATGCTGTGAATTTTGTCAGGAAACAACCCGGAGACTTTGCCACTTGAAATGTCAAGAGGTATTCAACTTCAACAATAGCTTCATGATATTATTTAAAACTAATCAATACTAATATAACGTCAATTGACTACTCGTTTAATACTAGGTGGAACATAGTTAAAAATTATACTAAGATGAGAAAACACTTGGCTTGATTCCACTAAAAAAGATGTATTTATACTCGACATATGTTCACCAGCTTAGATAAGGGGAGGTACAGGGGGACAGTATCCTCCTGGAGGATTGAAAAACTTCAAAATAGTTAAATACGTAGAAAGTAGAAATAAAAATGGAAGGACACCCTACTGCGTAGCACTAGGAATGATAAAACCCCTCGGCGCATGTGCATGTCGTGAATATTTTTTGAATGTCCTATTATATGAATTAAAAATAACAATGAAAGTCGATATTAAGAATGAAATGAAGCAAAATTGCAATAAATGTATTAATAAGTCGATATTACGAATAAAATCCGTGAAAATTTAGCAACAAAATTCATTGTTTGACTGTCGAATTTGAATATCCTATCCCGGCTCATTTTACTGCAAATTATGAATCAAATTGATAAGATATCTCTATGGATGGGAAGCAGACACAGACACAGAATCAAGCTTAAGCTATCAATGTCGCTTGGTTACCGTGGCACACAGAGCACTTCGACGCATGTTTTGTAGGACTTCGTACATATCGACCTTGGCGAATGCGCATGTCGTAATGACTATCTAAAAAACGCTATAACTTTTTATTATTCGTTGGGAAAAATTGGGAATTCAAATTCCCTAATGAAATCATATGTGTTTTATCGATATCCGTTGGAATTTTTAAAATCGGGCCAGTTACCAACTTTTTGTCGTGAGACTATAACCCCTTTAGCTTCGCTTCGGGGTAAAAATATGCAGCAATACAAAAATTGAATTGAATTGGCATTTACCTACTTGGTGAAAGTTCATATTCATAAATTTATATAGAAATAAAAAAAACTTTTCACAGGTTGAATCAAAAATCTATTGAGTAAACGCGTTTTCTCATAACATTGAATTCATCTCGTACTAAATTATCGTATTACAAAAAAATCTATTTATACGAAAAATTGAACATAACAGAGGGGTTCCTAGAATCCTAGAGATACTAAATAACAATTTTTCGTATAAATAGATTGTTTTGTAATACCATAATTTAGTACAAGATGAAGTCGATGTTATGACGAAACGCGTTTACTCAATAGATTTTTATTTCAACCTGTGAAAAGTAAATTTTTTATCTCTTTATAAAGTTATCAATACAATAATATTTACGCCCAAAAATATATTCTGAAATTTGAAATTCTGCTGATTTTTATTTCGAAGTAATTTGTGGGCTTCCACTAGGAATGGCAATGAGTAACACCTTGTGCCATCTTTCAAATGCCCGATGCTTTTTCGAATTCGAACGTATATGAGGTTTGTTGCATTGCTATGTATATTATAGTCTACTAGTTAAATTGACTGCTAAGCGGAATCTTTTTTTAAATTTATATTTACCTATAAAATAGCTATTATGTTGCTGTAAAAGTGTTCAACATGTTAAGTGATAATCTTAAAGTATTAACTACTGATAAAGCCAACATAGAGAAGAAGTTAAAAAATTTCATCATGCAAAATTATTAGATGCAGAGCGTCTAGTGTTGGAATTCAATGGGAATTCATAGGGCGTTCACATTATATTTGATGTTTTATTTTACTTTGTTTTATATCTTGTTTTATTTTATATCTTATTTTGCTTTATGTTTCATTTTATTTTATTCATTGTTATGTTGGTGTAAAGTTTCTTTTCTATTTTTTGTATTATTTTTCAGTTGGCCAGCCTATGTACAAGTGACTTAGTTCACTTCTGTAGGAATATTACATGTAATGTTGTACAGGTGACTAGTTCACCTCAATCTTCTTGTGATCTTTTTTTTCTGGTTAATAAATTCTAAATATCTCGTTTTCTTTGTCTAGAGTTCAGTTTTTCTCATAAAAATCTATCAAAAATCGTGCAATACTCATGATTCGTTTCTGGAACCTTTTCAAGCGTCAGTTCAAGTCAGTTGTACCTATTACTATTCATCAGGAAGCTTCGGTGATGAAATTCAAGCTGGACAATATTGCTCTATCCTCATATAAATTCACCGCACGATCACACGATATTTTCATCGACTACATATATCGGAAATGTAAATCAGCGCTAGGATGCCTTAAAAATTCCCCATAACGTTTTATGCCTGGCATAAATTACAATCGACGCTGAATTTCGCTGACGCTGTCGAACGTGGGCAATTCGACTTGCATGAGCAATAATAATAATCGGTAAATTGCGACGACCTTTGAGTATGAGTTGATAATAACTCAAAATCGAATGGATCCAATGATGTCCATAATGGGAAAGTTTGCGAAGAGTATAGGCGAATCAAAATAAGCGCTACGCCGCCTGGTGACAATCAGAATAACTAAAAATCTTGACATAGTTCTTACGTTCTCCTTTGTTTTGTGTTTGTTTTTGTGTGATTTTTTACAAATATGTATTATTTGCAATCATTTTGAGAGCTATGAGTCGTTCGAATCGTTATTGTTCAGTTCCTCAGTGTTCTTCTTGAGAAAAGAAATGTTCAAATGTGAATTTCCATGCTTTTCCTCCAGCTGGTGATAAATATCGTGTTTGTGTAGAAGGGAAAAAGGAATACTCCTAAAGTCTCTACTTTGTGTGATCTGATAACTACAGATAGTGCTCTAAACAATTTCACTGGTCTCAATAATATAAAACTATTAGATACAATAGTAAAAGCAGTACAATCTGTTTACAGTGATCAACGGTCACATAGATTAACAATCAAACAGCGTATTGTTGTATTGACAAAATTGAAATGTGACCTTACATATGTGACATTATCTCTTTGATTTGGTATTTCACAAGAATTATGCCAATAATATATTTATGAAATGCTACCCATTATGAGTAGAGTTCTTAGTTATGTGATAAGATTTCCAGAATATTCTGAAATACAGAAAAACATGCCAAAATGTTTTGAAAGTTTTCAAAATACTCGAATCATCTAGACTGTACAGAAATTTTTATACAGAAACCAAAGTGCTTTTGCTGCAGGATCAGGTTTTACTCTCAGTATAAATCTAATAACACAGTGAACAGCATGACAGGTGTTTCTCCTGGAGGTTTAATTACTTATATTAGTGAACCATATGGGGGAAGAGCATCTGATAAAACGATTTTCCAACAAAGTGAATCATTTTAAAGTTAGAAAGCTCACAGGATGCTATTATGGTGAATAAAGGTTTCTTGATAGATGATATTTGTCAACAGTTTAAAATAAAGTTGATCAGGCCGCCATTTTTGAAAGACAAAAAACAGTTGACTACAGAAGAAGCATTGTTGAATGCCAAAATAGCAGCTGCTAGAGTACATATTGAACGAGTCAATCAGAGAATCAAGATATTCATCTCATGATCTAACCTAAGATTTCTCTTAATTTGGCTACAAAACAAATGATGGTAATCACCTACCGCCTCAATAGCAATGAGAATACATACACAGTAACACACTTGTTCACTAAAGAAGCCTGAAAAGTTTTTATATTCATGGTAAAATTATATTTCAAAAACTCAAATGAACACACAACAAATACAACATAAATATTCCAATGTCAATATTTATAGTTCCACGACTGGCCACATTGGCGCTGCATTCTTATTTTCAGATGCCTATAGTTGAATTTGGACGCTGTCTCTCCGATTTATACATCAAATTGGAAGTTTTGTTGTATGGGTCATTCTACGATAAGAGGTAATGTGCACGGCAATCAATATGAAATACCTTTTATATTTTATATCTTGTCATTTTATACAATAAATTGCAGCATCTTAATGTAGTTTATCGATTATATCATGATTGAATACCCGATTGAAGCACATTTTTCTCAAATTACTCATTTGAGCATGAAAAAGTTTCTACCCTAGCTTGTCCCCTTGACGTTTTTGGTTAAACATTTAGACATTATATACCTTGTTTTTCGTAGTTGCCCAGTTAAGTTATATTTAACACAAATTCAAATAAGTATACTCAAGTATTATGAAGAAAAAATAGAATAATATTCGTTGAGTTTTAATAATTTTTGAACATTACTTTTGTCCCGCTTTTTTTGGATACTTACCCTGGCAAATTCTGATCCGCTAAAACAAAACAAATATCAAACGGCCATTTTGGAAATGGCGCTCAATGGCACTCATTGACGACAATTTAGTAATACCAAATAAAGAAGCAGTTCAATGGTAGTTATATGTTAATTGGTGCGACGCAACACTGGGGTGCAATTGTTTTAGCAGGGTGAACGTGTCTTTCCACTGGTAAGTCGTACTATTTATATCATTTGCTTAATTTACTTAGCATTAGTCGTTTCAGTTCAACAACAGTGTGATAGTTAACGTGTGACATAATATTAATCCAAAATTAACGTGCGTTAATAAAAAAAATTCAGTTTATGAAGAGAACGTCTCTCCTCTGTTTTATTTCCCCTTGCGACATTATTACCAGGGGAAGTACTGAATGACCAGGGGAGATAATTTGGATAATTATATGTTTGTATAAACTAATTTAAAGATAGTTAATGTTCTAATTCAGATATAGTTGAGTACAATGTTTCATATAAAAGTTAATTTTAATAATAGTTTTATCACATCAAATCTTTCCTTTGACCAAAAAAGTATTGATGTCTTCACCCTCCCTTATGTATTTTTCCTGGCTACCTAAAGAAGAACTGAAAATATATAAATTGACTTTCCCTTACGTAAATGTGAACTTATAAGAAATTAAAGTCGTAATATACGTGTTAAATCAAAAAACTGCAATTATTTTCCTTGGCCGCATCCCTTATGTACTTGAGACCTCTTTTCGTAGAATGACCCGTATATCTAAAGTGCTCCGCGCTCCTACAAAACTTTCAAGCTTTATATAATTGAATATTTATCAGGTTTATTTAATTTGAATTTATACTTATTTTTGGCAAAACTAATGATTTACATGTTAATGTTCCTGGATGCCATCATGGTATCGTGATATCACAAACATGTTTTTTAAATTTTCCTAATCAAAATTATTATTTTTCATGCAAAAATCATGATATTGATATTGTTCATTGCAGAATATATAAAAAAAAAAACTAGAATTTCAGAACACGAATGTAGCTTTGTTAATCAAAAGTAGGATTCACATTATGCAAACCATTTAATCCAAGAAAATCACACATTCAATTTTGATTTTAAAATATTAAATGCTGAAAGTAAGGGAATTAAACTAAATTTTTCAAAATCATTACAGATAAATGAATACAAGCATTCCGGTCTCCTATTGAACAGCCAAATCGATCATACTTCAAGAACTCTTCTCAATCTTTTCAAAATTACCGACCTACCTGACTAGCAGTTCAGAATTGGTTTTTCCTATCCTACTAATTATTTGTAACCATCCTTCTGTTTACCCTTTCTTCAAAATTTGTCATCTCTCTTTATTTCTTGTTTTCGATATAACGGAGAAACATAGTTAGTTTGCCATTAGCATCTGAAGAAGATGAATTTTCACCGAAACGTGCGTCATGCGTTATTTCTTTTAATAAATGTGTAATTTGTTATTATTAACCATTGTTTTAATATGTTTATTAATTTACACCATGTATCGGCCCAATCAATCCAAAACATTGCAGAATATCCCAAAATGTACCTATTGCGCATTCAAGATATAATCCATGAATTTTTAATTTTTTATACCTCTGACCTGTCTTTTATTACAGTACACTCGCTTGTATATTACAACACCTACGGTTTTCCCGCAGTTCTGCTGGCCTCGTACTTGATCGTGATATGTGGGGGTGTGTTTATTTATTGAAGACCCCACCAGGAGTTATCGACAATTCGGTCGGGTGGTATTATATTCCTTAAGATCAACCTATAAATATCCTCAATCTTAGTCTTAGAAATACCATTAATAATTCATTAAATGAAGAAATTCATTGATATATATATATATATATATATATATATATATATACATTGGAGTTGTAGGTCTCAAGGTAGACACTCGAAAGTGAAAACAAATTAATAGCTTAGGGTGCTTATTTTACTTTGATTTTCTT
Source organism: Cynegetis impunctata (assembly GCA_030704885.1). Lineage (NCBI taxonomy): Eukaryota > Metazoa > Arthropoda > Insecta > Coleoptera > Coccinellidae > Cynegetis > Cynegetis impunctata. The sequence continues at coordinate 124,908 of JARQZK010005183.1, forward strand.
TAAATTATAAGGCGGTTGACCTTGAAATCCTAAAGATCTTCGCCTATGGTGTATTTTTCAACACCTCTTGTAGCCTCCTCAAAACCAAAACCTCACGGAGCCGCCACTGATATATATATATATATATATATATATATATATATATATATATATATATATATATATATATATATATATATATATATATATATGTATATACTAGCTGCCTGACCGCGCGTTGCTGCGACTCAAATTGGATAATTCAAAATGGCGAATGGGCCACTCCGACTACACTTTTATGCGTTTTATCAACTTCATTTATATAGAAACAACGTAGCTGACTTTCATAATTCGTCAACATAAGAACCTTCTCTATAATAGTCCCTTAGATGTACCAAATTTTGTGATGATCTATCTAAAGAGATCTCTCCTCTCTCTCTTTCTCTCTCTCTCTCTCTCTCTATATATATATATATATATATATATATATATATATATATATATATATATATATATATATATATATATATATATATATATATATATATATATATATATATATATATATATATTATATATAATATATATATATATATATATATATATATAATATCTATATAAATATGAGCCTAGAGAATTGCTTTTATTCCGTTGAAGTTATTCAACTGAATAAAAAAAAACTTATTTTTTCATTTTATTTCTCAATGTATAGGTATATATTGAAAATTCCTATAAATGAAACCGGAGACTTTTCTCATGAAAATTTCCATATAAATGCGATTTTTTTTCCATCGTGGGAGTTCATACCAGAATATACGACGGTTCTGTACATTTTCATAAGTTATATTATTGAGTGAAGAATGTTTACGCCTGTTGATTTGAATAATCCGAACATTATTATTATTTATTAACGTTCAAATTACTATCATTTGATGGAAAAAATAAATTGTAATCCATTATTAATTATCCGCTGATCTGTAATGCACGTTATCGATATTTCTAAACACGTGAGTTAGAAAAACAGTTATTTGTCCTCCGATACACTAGCTGACGAAGTTATTGTTTCATGCTGTTGGATTATCGCCTCTCATGTTTCGAGATTTATTTCATTTTGGGTTCGATTCATCATGATTATTAACAGGTAAAGGTATATTAATAGAAAGTGAAATACAATTATATTTATTTAGTTACCAAGGGTGTTATAAGTGTTATAAGGTTCAAACGTTTGAGGTCGATGGTGTGTGTCTCGAGGGCGTCTGGCCCGAGAGATATACGTTGTTCGAAAGCATTATCCTTATAAATTCCATGGTGCCTTCTACTGTTAATAACTGAATATTTCTTGAAATATTTTTAATTTGAGAAAAATGTAATTCAAAACAAATTAGGTAGTTACTAGTAGTCCAAGATCCCTGAGCCGCCAGACGTTACTTATTTTCTCAGTAATAATATGTGTGGGATGAAGTAGTGCTCGTATTTACTTTCAGTGTATGGATACCTGCTACCTTGTGACGACGGCTAATTTCTAGGTACCCGGTGCTAAAGATGGAAAAAACTCAACTAACTTTTCTTATTGTCTGAGTTTTGATTCTGATATATCGCCCCCTTAGTGCAACAACTAGATAACTGGAAATTTATAGTTTCGAGAAAATCGATTTTAAAGTTTCAAAACTTTAACACGTTAAGCGCCACCATGAAATCAGAATTTTTGGTCTCACGGACCAATTTTTTTTTTTGATAGTTTCTACTTGTATATCCTTATTTTAACTTACCTTCAGTCAGCGTTTATTTTTCTGATTTTTTTTTTTGGCAAGTTTTTTGTTAATTTTTTAATTTGTGGCATAACCATTTGTGCCACGCGGCCCCAAAGAATCAAATTGCTCATACAAGGGGCCACGATGGCCGCTCAATGTAGTGCCACGCAGGTTCAAGCTTAACTGCAACCGTCTCTTTCAAAATCGAATAACAATGAAGAGGTAATCGTTTCAAAGAGGGGGGTTTAGTATGAGAAAACCAGAATGCAACTAGTCGGGTTATATTTACCTAAGTCATACATCTATTGTCGGACCAAATCAAATCATATTCCTCAACTGCTTACGCAGAGGGGACAAAGTGGTACAGGAAGCTTGCCATTGAATTAACTATCAGGATCCTCCTCCATCGTGAATGCTTTTATTGGTATATAAGAAGTTACCCATAGAAAAAACGTTCTATAACCGAGTTCAAAAGAAAATTATCTAATGCCAATCTTTACTTGCGTATTGAAAATGCAGATATTGAAAAAACTTAGCCGAAAATAACGAAAAAAATCATTGCTTTGCAACCTGACGCGATTCAAAGATTGAGGTGTGTCGTTTGCTACGAAAAATTTGAAAAAAGTGCACGGGCGAAAAAGCTGCAACAAAAAAAGTGCGCGAAGAAAATGGGCTATGTAGTTGCGTGTATTAAAAACATATTGCGTTCTAATGCTTCTTTTTACTGTACATGCTGCCAAAAAAATTTAAACGGGAAGTCCTCTTTACTTTGTTGTTACAAGTACTCATTTTATATTTTGAATAATTATATCTATATTACTAAAACAAAAATATCCATTTTCTTTGTTTGAAAAGCAATGTAAATGAGGGTCATCTTTTATTTGATTTATAAGTTTTCATTAAAGATCCTTTTCTATATTTTGAAATAAACTGATATCAAATAAAAAATTCGGTCCCTTTTATTAATCCTCTGAAGTGAGACATGGGTCAACACAGGTGAAAAAAATTTACTGGACCCAAAATCAGCTATTGGCCTTCACGGGCACTGATATATTCACACCTTCCATATAGACACTACAGAAGCGCGGTACCACCTGTGTAACCACTCGAACGCCTAATAAAACGCGGCTGAAGTCGGCACCACGCTTGTGTGCGCCGCGAAGCCCTAAGAACACAAATTGTGTAGTGGCACACGCATTAATGCCACGTGGCGCTTAACGTGTTACAAAAAAATACAACCGTTAAGCTGTCAAAAATATTTGATGTATATAGAGATATGTTGCATATCAAATTATGTATTGTCAATTTTATCGACAATCAGGTTTTATATATTTGCAGAATTTGATCAAAAACTTGAGATATCTAGTTGTTGCTGAAAATCTAGTCAAAAAAATTAAAGTTATCTATTTATAACCAATAGCGATTCAATGCAAATCACTTATTAAATACAACTTTATTTGGAATGAAAAATGAACAAGAATGGTTTAACTAAAACACAAAATATTTCAACACTTAACACGACTTGAATATCAATGTCAGTGACATCACTTTCGGAAGATTCGGTGTTATGAAGCCTTTTACTTTGGTCTCCTTGGAATGGGAGACTGATAAAATGCTTCATACAAGCTAGGGAGTGCCGGAGGTTTCATTAGGCACTAGACATTAGGTCGTCGTATTTTTTTCTTTTTTAAGAGGTAGTTGACTTTGATACAAAGATTCAAAATTTTGTGATTGACTACGCAGAATTTCTAAAATCTTCTTACCCCTTGACATCATTTTTGCATTGACTCCGTTTGAAAAACACTGTAAAACCAATTCAGTAGCACAGAAATCCACCTGTTGTTTTAAGCACACAACTAGATATCTCATAGAGACCAAGAAGCTGTCGGCGAGTAACTCAATAATGCCAGTGCTATAACTAGATAGCTCAAGATGTCTTGTTATAGAATGTGCATTTTCGGAGTTATCTATTTCTACGAGTTTGGTTGCTCGTACTAGATATCTAGATGTTGCATTGAAAAGAGCATGAAAAATAGGTCAGCTTTGACTGGATAACTCAAAATGCATAAAATTCGAATTATCATGTTTGTTGCACTACGGGGGCGATACGATACTTAGGGAACTATTTCAATACCTTATGCCAGCAGCCAGACCGATCGTATGGACCAAACATTCCCCCAGACACAAATAAAGTATTCCTATGAGTATGACAGTATGAGCGAAATGTCATGACAGTAAGTATAGAAGGGAGATCGACACGCATAGGTATCCATACACTGAAAGTACATAAGAACACTACTCCATACTACACATAGGTACTATTGCTGAGAAAATAAGTAACATCTGGCGGCTTTGGGATCTTGCTCTATAGCATTTACCTGAAGAAATAGACAACGTAAATACGGTAACTATGGTTGTGAGTTGTTATTTGCCAATAAGACAGCACATGCACATAATTTTGCGATTCACGCATAAAAATGTCCGAAATAGAAGGAAATACCAATCTCTTCCAAGATATTTTAGTGAAAGCTGCTAGAGCTATTGATGCGCTTGTGCTAGAAAAAACTAGGTGGACTTACGAGAAAGAATAGTATCTCCATTTTGAGACCTAGCTAACGAAACACCAAGTGTACCAAGAAGAAAAATTCGTTTTGATGCCTTATTTTCAAGATTTGTCAGAGTCATATTCTCCAAATTCCGTTTGGACAAAGTTCTCATAGTTACGTGAAGAACTATTAGTTAATAAGAAGAAAAGAAGCAATGAAAAGTCGATTTCTCTGCAACAGTTTCTGAAGCAAATTTTGAAATATTATAGGCCTAGTTTTTTCTGGCGCAAGCGCATCAACATCTGTTGTAGCAGCTTCCACTAAAATATCTTGTGGAAGATTGGTACTTCCTTGGTATTAAGTTAATGACTTTGATAATGTATTTATATAAAACATCTTATCTCAACTTTGGGTTGAGGATATAATTTTTAATATATATGTGAACTGATTCAGTAGAAGAGATAACAATAATCAGAGTAAATTTCAAATCAAATCAAATATTGTCTTAAAATTATACATTTTATTGACAAAGTGAAAAATTAGTAGCTAAATAATATAAAACATAAAAATAAATACACATCAATCAAAAATATACAAACTAAACAATGTAATACCTAGAATACATTTCCATAAAAAATATATACAAATTTCACAATAAATTCTCCTCAATCGATGCTGATGCCTGTGTTACTCAATTTGGTCATATTGATCAATCAATGCTCAGATAGTAGTTTTCTATAGAGTAATAAGGTCTATCAAGAAAATAAGATTTAGTTCGTTTCCGAAAATTGGTCAATTTTTAATTCTTCTGGAAGGTGATTGTAAATTTTCTAAGCATTGTAAATAATGGACATTTTCGTTAATTCAGAGGAAGGTGAACATGATGTCCCGAAGATCTGGTGGAATACCCGTGCTGTGACACCAAGGGTACGGCATGAAAATACTTATGAATCAAGCACACAGATTCAAGTAAATATAAAGAAGGTAACGTTAAAATTCCATTTTTCTTGAAGGAAGATTTGCAATGAACCCTATTTTTCAGTACAAACATGTAACGAATTGCTCTCTTCTGCAATTTGAGAATGGTGTCAAGTTGTGAAGAATTACATGAACCCCAGAAGGAAAGACCATAACGAAGATGAGATTCGAACAATGCAAAATAGGCAATTGTTGTAGATGCCGTATCTAATTCACTTGAGATGGATTTAATGGCGAAACAGGCCGATGATAATTTTTTAGCTGAGACATGCACATGCTGAGAAAATTTGAGATTTTTGTCGATAAAGAGGCCTAAAAATCTGACAAAATCGACTATTTTAATGGCATGGTTTTCTTCAGGAATAGGTACTGGGAGTTATCTCTATAAAACAAAGCGACGGTTTTATCTACATTGAAGCAAAGTAAGTTTGCATCAGACCAGGACTAGATCAATCTAAGATCGATTGTAATTCAAGTAATCATCGTATCATCCGCAAGTAGCGTAATTTCTCCACTGATCTTCAGATACGTGATATCATTTATAAATGATAAGAAGAGGACAGGACCTAAAACAATTTGGTCATATCGATCAATCAATGCTCAGAATAGTAGTACCTCTATAGAGTAATAAGGCCTATCAAGAAAATAAGATTTTGTTCGTTTCCGAAAATTGGCCAAGGAAGTTAAAGATTATAATTCCGCTGGAAGGTGATTGTAAATTTTCTTAGCATTGTAAATGATGGACTTTTTTGTTAATTTAGAGGAAGGAATAGGGAGGTGAACATGATGTCCCGAAGATCTAGTGGAATACCCGTGCTGTGACACCAAGGATACGGCATGAAAATACTTATGAATCAAGCACACAGATTCAAGTAAATATAAAGAAGAAAGCGTCAAAATTCCATTTCTCTTGAAGTAAGGTTTGCAATGAGCCCTATTTTTCAGTACAAACATGTAACGAATTGCTCTCTTTTGCAATTTGAGAATGGTGTCAAGTTGTGAAGAATTACATGAACCCCAGAAGGAAAGACCATAACGAAGATGAGATTCGAACAATGCAAAGTAGGTAATTTTTGTAGATGCCGTATCTAATTCACTTGAGATGGATTTAATGGCGAAACAGGAGATGATAAGTTTATAGTTATTAACGTAACAAGGCCGTTATTTGCGTATCGGCCGTGTGTCGTTAAAAATTTTTCGTAATCCCGTTGAAAGATTATATTTTGATTCCGAAGAAAGAAACAACCCCGTACCTCGCAATTCTAAAGAAAAATCCCAACGTCGTGCACTCTGTTGTCATGGAACAGTTTGACAGTTTTATAAACAACGTCAGTTTTTTGTGTTCTCAAGTTCGCTTTAACGACGACCATGGGTGAAAATGATGAAATTGAGGAACAAAATCAAATTCCTTTAGAAATATTGGGAGAATCATGTGCAGTGCAGCGAGTGTTGATTAACTGCCGAAAATAACTCAAGAGCGATAGGTATCAAAAAGAATATGAAAATTTTGAAATGTGGCGTAAAAGCAAGAATGTAAAGGTGGTTAATGAAGATGTATTATTAGCCTATGCGAAATGAAAATCAGAGGTTTATTCTCCCAACTCTCTGTGGACCACGATTTCGATGTTGTTATTGTAAGCAGAATGATGTTTTGAAATAAATATTTGAACAAGTGATTTCTTAACGGCCGCCGGCCGTTAACACTGACTCTTCAATTGTCATCTGAATACCGTTAAATCAAAATAACATTATGGGATTACGAAAAATTTCTAACGCTTCCATAGTTACGACAATTCTATTTTTGTGTTGACCAGTGTACCGCGTAAAGTTTTTATGCAGAATCTATCATCGCCTGTTACGGTAAAACGAACACCTACTGAATATGGGTGTATAATTTTATTTCAACAGGAATGTATTAAATGTAACCATTTTTCTTATCACTCCGGGGTATCTAATTAACATTTTTATTGCCTAGCGATGGTACTTGCCGGGCTCATTAATTAACTAAACTGGATATCTATAAAACGCGTTGAATTGAAATATTGTATTCGTCAATTTGTACTGCGACTTGTTTGGAGATATTTGTTAAATGATTAACTTAACGTGATATGATAGTTGATGATGTTTTTTAGTCGTATTTTCCACGAAAATGATGGATTATCGAAAAACAAAATTCCGGTGTGGGAGTAGTTCTTTTATAGGTTTTATACCTCCTGCTCCACAATTTTCGAAAGTTTTTTGGAGTTTAATTTATATATACAGTGAGTTTCGAAAAGTATGCACCATATGGGAAACTTTTTTATTGTCGATTTGTCAGAAAATTTTATTCCTGATAAAAATTGGTGCATTGCGGAAAACTTCGATTTGAGGTGTCAAAATTCTGAATTTCTGAACAGTGTACAGGGGAGTACAAAAAATTGTATAATTATAAATATATATATATATATATATATATATATATATATATATATATATAATATATATATATATATATATATATATATATATATATATATATATATATATATAAATATATACATATATATATATATATATATATATATATATATATATAATTAAGTGAACTAGGACATTTATTTGAAACTAATCAAACAAACCTCCTAGCGGAGCTGGTTATAAGAGTTCACGAAGCATCGAAATATCAACATCTACTCTAGACGGTAATTGTTCGAAATGTTAATTTGTTTATCACAATCGATGGAAATTGATAGACAGACTGTTTCGCCCTTATCGGGGCTCATCAGTATCATCCATCCACCGAGAGTGATAACCAAACCAACATTTCAAACGGTCATACATATTTCTTCTAGTAACTCCATGACATATAAATATGACACAGCGCTTATAAATATGACACACGCTTATAAATATGACACACAATTATAACCACGGGCGTGTTTTACGTTTAACACGAATAATTCTTACTTATATTCATTTGCCATTGCTATAAAATTCGGAGCGAGTGCTGCTTGCGGTGTGTAATGTTTAATCACATCGAATTGATGTGTCAGCTTTACTCTTGCTTAGCGAATATGGTAGCCACCTTCGGGTGTTCCGGACGTACTAGTTCTCGTTGCCGAAATGTTTTCGTCTGTCTGAAAGATGTGGTTCAATTGTTTCCGACTGGTGGCGCTGTGTCATATTTATATGTCATGGAGTTACTAGAAGAAATATGTATGACGGTTTGAAATGTTGGTTTGGTTATCACTCTCGGTGGATGGATGATACTGATGAGCCCCGATAAGGGCGAAACAGTCTGTCTATCAATTACCATCGATTGTGATAAACAAATTAACATTTCGAACAATTACCGTCTAGGGTAGATGTTGATATTTCGATGCTTCGTGAACTCTTATAACCAGCTCCGCTAGGAGGTTTGTTTGATTAGTTTCAAATAAATGTCCTAGTTCACTTAATTTTATAACCACGGGCGTGTTTTCCGTTTAACACGAATAATTCTTACTTATATATATATATATATATATATATATATATATATATATATATATATATATATATATATATGTATATATTTATATATATATATATATTTATATATATATATATATATATATATATATATATATATATAATATATATATATATATATATATATATATATATATATATATATATATATATATATATATACAATTAAGTAAGTAACTGCCGATGGTTTTTAAAAAATATATTCAGGGTCATCAGACGCGGTGACGGAGTTTCGCTTTGTGACTTTGCCTTTTGTTGGTTCCCTTACTTTCGAACTGAGAAAGATCCTTTACAAGGTCCCGAATCTGAGAATTGCTATTTGTAATATTCTGACAAATAGGAATCTGTTTTCTCATGTAAAGGATAGAGATGACGACCTTTGTAGGACCAATATAATTTATAAGTTTAATTGTAGTTGTGGGGCTTCCTATGTGGGACAAACTTCGCAATCACTAAAACAGCGGATATCATTACACAAAAGTGACATTAAACTAAGACCGAATAGATGTGCTTTGGCTAGTCATGTGAATAAAACTGGACATAATATCAATTTCAGTGAGCGGAAAATTTTAATGACAGAGGTGAATTACAAGAAGAGAGTTTTCATGGAGATGTGTTTCATATGTGATTTACGTGAAAGGATTAATTTTAGAGACGATATTGGTAATCTTAGTGGAATATATAAATATGTTTTAAGTTTAGATAAATCCTCCCTGAATGCTATTTAATATTTAGTATCATATTCATGTTCATAAATTAGCTATACCTTCTTCATAGTATTGTTATATTCCTTTCTATGAAATTGTCCACATGCGCGGGTTACTGATAATACAATGTCGCTTGACAGTCATCTGGGTTTGTTATTGTTTTTCGTGAGGTTATGTTTGGCTCCTCGCTTCGAAATTATTAAATTAATAGACAATTTTTACTCCAAAAACAATGAGCTGTTGTAGAGTTGTGTCATGTTATGGGCCTTACAACCTAACTGTTTGTAAGTATTTGATTAAATTTTGGCATTTGTTTTTGAGTTTCAGTCAGATTTTTATACCATTTAGTTGATATTTCGAGCCCATTTATTTCTGTTTTTTAGCTTTATTCACGTTATTTTAACATGTTTTCGGTTTTAAATGAGTTTTTGTTGTATATTCCTTGTAAATTGCAGGAACTAGAGTTCAAAGAAACTGTTGTATACATGTAATTTTGTTGTTTTTTATATATATAAGACGAACTGTTTCGGTGTAACATTCTTTGTCATTCTTTTTAAATTGTAGATGTCCTGAGGAAGACTCAATAAAGAGTCGAAACGTCGACTGAGACAAATTTGGTTGTTTAGATCATAACTCCTTGCCGAATACCCAGCTATAATCAATATATATATATATATATATATATATATATATATATATATATATATATATATATATATATATATATATATATATATATATAGGGCTATTCGAGTCTATGCATGGGGACTTCGATTAGGGTAAGAGATAGAGGATTGGTTAAATGGGGGCAAAGTAGCGTATTTCAGAGGTTAATTATATGAATTTGAAAATTCAGTTCTGGAGTAATACAGGAAGAATCGAAAATTTAGAAATTTTTCTTTTGCCTATAACTTTTCATTTTACGAAGATTTTTTAAAAATTTTCTCACCTTTCCATAGCAACTTTTTGTAGCCTTTCCAAATTTCTGAATAAAATGTAAATACAGGGTATCGAACACATTGGGCCATTCTCAACTCTTCATTTTGAAATACGGACCTGTATTTTTTATTGCATTTTTTCAAATGCCGAGAGTCATGTTTCCTATTGGCGTTTTATTTTCATCTAAATCATAAAGTGTTTTGGAAATATTGAAATTATACTAGGCATTCTTCACCTTATTTTATGATAATTTTTTTAAATCTCAGCTGAAATTTGATAAAAAATGTTGAAATTTTACTACTAATAGTTCAATATTTCTAAAACACACTTTCAGATGAAAATACTACGACAATATGAAAAAATACTCTTCGCATTAAAAAAAATGCATTAAAAACTACAGGTTCTTATTTGAAAATTAGAAGTTGAGGGTGGCCCAATTTATACGATACCCTGTATATAATTTTTATTCAGATATTTATTTGGATAGCTTACAAAAAGTTGCAATGACAAAGTGACAATTTGTTCATAAAAAATTCCTAAAATAAAAAGATATACCTAGGCAAAAAAAGAATTTCGAAATTTCCGATTTTTTCTGTATAACTCCAGAACTAAAGAAGCTAGGTCGAGTTTTTTCATTCATATAATTAACCTCTGAAATACGCTACTTCGCTCCCATTCAACCAACCCTCTATCTCTTACCGTTATCGAAATCCCCATGCATAGACTCGAATTTGAATAGCCCTGTATATATATATATATATATATATATATATATATATATATATATATATATATATATATATATATATATATATATATATATATATATATATATATATATATATATATATATATATATATATATATATATATATATATATATATATATATATATATATATATATTATTATTATTATTATATATATTTACGTAGATGTTCCTCGATTTTTTGTTTGTGCTGATTGCTTGAAAAATCCCTTTTTTGGTTAGGGGTCACCTATAAAATTTTCTCTGGCAACTCCCAAAACTAACTTGCTTTTGCATTTTTGAATCTTCTACTTTCAACTTGAAGTCGATTATTCGTGATTTGAATTGCAAATATGAATGTTAGTGTTAATAAATTATTTATATATCTTGGTTATCTCTTGTTTCCCATTATCACCTTACATTTATTTTAACGATTGATGTTTTATTATCATTAAAATTTGTTCGTTAACGGTTTGGAATTGAAAAGTAATTTTTATTTTGAGGCGAAGTAACCTTTACTCGATGAAAATTTATAATAAGAAATGAGAACATGTTTTTATTAATTTGTAACTGAATCTGATGAAGACACTGTGTTGACAAAACAATTGTTATTTAATAGAAATATAGTGGAAATTAAGTTTTAATAAACGAAATAAAAAAAAAATTCAACAATCATTGTTATTATTATAATATGTTTACATTCCACAATTTGTGAATATCCCATGAACATAAATATCTTCATTACTTCTAGGAAACTGACAATCTAAAATTCGATCTGTTTATTTATTCCTATTATCTAAATTAAACAATCAACCCACTGAGGCCAGAGGAAATAAATATAAATTCAAAGCAAACGGCGCAATGCGCTAAATCATTTCCGCAATATTTTGTACATAACTCTTGTATCGCAAGTATCGCGGATTTTTTGATGGCCCACGCATTTCGCGCTGTATCTGATGGGGCCTCACACCTCAAGCTTCGTGAGTTGCGGGGGTGGGCAGCTTTATTTATCGGAGATTCGCTAATCGATAGAAAAGTGATATTTTGTATCGGGGCGACAACGAAGACGCTATTCGGGAATGTTGTTGATCGGTTATCGGCGATATTTCGAGGATATCTCACCATTTCTTACCTTTAGAACAAGGATTTCATGATGTTTCATAGCTCTCAACTGTTCAAAAGTAGCACTTGGTGAAAACGTTATATTTGGGATGGTCTCTTTCTATCTCTGGGGTTTTTATTCATTTATTTATTCATTACAAACGGGGACCTCAACAGGCCTGAGCCCAATAACAGAGATCCACTAAATACGAAAGCAAAAAATTTTTGATTCCGTAGGAAACAATTCACAAATTATTGAGATATATTAACCAAGAAGAAGAGTAAAATAAAAAAAAACAAAAAAAACATTAGAAATAGAAATTACAATATCCTTAAATTACTTAAATCTATCGAATGAACTTAAATTCAGGAGTGATTGTAACGAAAATAACTGCATAAATTCTTTTCAAAACCAACTAAACTTTCATTGAAAACATCTATATCTATAATACGCCAGTTATAAAAACGTGCAATTCTTAGAGAAACAGAATTATAATATAGATTCGTTCTTGCCTTTGGGACAGAAAAGAGTACCATGACGATTTGAATACTGCGGTACATACAGGTTCAGGTTCCGATAAAAGTGGAAGATTTTTCGTTGGAAAAAAATTGGACTTCAAAAACCCTACGTTTTCGGTTAGCTGAAAATTACACATCATCAGTTGGTATAATTCTATATGGAAAATTCCACAAACTTACTGCAGGGAAAATAATTATTCTCAGTAAACTGTGAAGAATAACTCTCTTATGTTCAGACACTTTTTTTCAATATTCAAGTTATGAATCCACACATTTCTTTTGTCCATCATTTCCTTGTTTCTCAACTTTGTTTGGAATACAACTTTGAATTGTCCAACTTTTGGAAAGGTATGTAAGCTATATTCGGGTTTTTTTTTGCCCAAGATGATCAATTACATCCATTACATACATCAGATACAAACAAAATTAAACACAATTAAAACTCAATAACTTCTCATATGAAATACACGTGAACAGATGTAAACAAAGCAATCTACGGACCATACGTTAGTAATATTCGACACCGGTAGGGGGCGTATCGCTTATCTACGTTCGCCAATATATGACTCAGATGCTCAATCTGTTAACTGTCATTCTTGCCAAGTGTCCTGTTGACTTCCATTTTAATAGCTACACAGCGAATTAGTTATGTTACCTGAAATGATTTCATAGTCTCGTTTTAGTCATATTCAATAGATTTAGTTCTTTGATCAAACCAATAATACAACTACCGGTAAAAAAGCAACGAAACCTAGCAGTTACTGTTGCTTCTTACTAAAAATGGGAAACTCATATAACACAAATGTACAAAAAAGCTAATACTATGATTTATACATTACAAAAATCCTTTGAAGATCTTTTGAAGAACATGAGTCCAAGAGAAGCTGCACAGCTCATATGTAAGACCAAAGTTTGAATATGTCCAAATCTATTTGGAATCCATACTTTGTCAAACACATACAAGATATAGAAAGAGGTCACAGACGAATTATCAAATTGCCACCAGAACTATTTAAACTATATTGAACGATCTCAATTGAACCTTGAAACCTTAGAAGGCTATTTTGGAGGAACATGAAATACCGAATAATCAATGAATGTAGTTTTGGAGCAATTTTTCACTTTCATCATATCAGCAATTCTAGAAATACATAAGAAGAACAAATTCTCCAAGGAAAAATGCATTAAGCTGATCGAAGAAATTTTCTAAGGGAACAGGTCTACAAATGGAATGAGTTGAATGGCAGCACTGTCAACTCCACCTCCAAAAATCAGTTGAAGTATAGCCTGGATCAAGAAATTAATAACAGGAATGTACAATTTTTTGTGAACTACTCTGTGTATAGATAATTCGAGGAAACTCAACATTCTGATCGGAATAATTATCTGACTACTGCTGATTGTTAAAATAATAGATATTCTTGAAGAAGTGATGGACTAGAATATATTATTCTCGAGAATTTTAATTGAAACAACTGACCAAATGCTCTCCTTCTCATGCTGCTTTGTCGAAATCTTTAATACCTATAATCTTCCACTTTGAAGATGAAAAGAGTTACTTTAAGGAATCAAAGAAGCCTCATAATGTTGCGTGTGTATGTTCATCCAACTTCTGCATGGTTCATTCTTTCTCTAAAATAACCACAAATAACTGTATCTGAGGTTGTTTTTGAGGCAGAACGAAACCACCTGAATTTGGGTGAATTTTCCCAACCGCTTCAATTTTTGAGTAGATGTTTCTTGTTGTATCGTGGTTTTTGAAAATCTGCTCAACGCCACCGCTTCTTTCGTTCAAATCGCATTTCGATGCGATGCACTTTGCACCAAAAATATGAGTGTAGGAACTCTGCTTCTCGAACGTTTTTTCCCCTTTATTTTCGTATTCATCATTCATACCTTATATATCAATATCTCAAACTTAGCTCAAACGTTGAAACTTCATCTGCTGCTTAACAATTCCTGCAATTCCGCAAAATACCTGTTTCTTATTCTCGCCTTCCTAACAAACGTATCACTTCAAGTCTTGTACTCTCATACGCTGATTACATTTACTTCTTCATTGTCGCCATAATGCACGCAAATGGAAGCAGAGTTCGTTCCGTTACACCAGTGTTTCCTAAACTGTTGTCATGTGAGAACCTCACAACGAAGAAAATGCATATACTCTAATAACAATCAAAATATTAATTTTAGTTTTCGCTTTTTTAGTGTCAAAACAAAAAAGTTATAAAATAATAATAAAATTCATATACAGAAAATATTCATCTAACATTCCCTAGGACCAATGGAAAGGATGAACATGTTTATGTTGAGGTACCAGATCAATATTATCTGGTTCTTTGGTTATTGATTGCAAAAAATATTCATAAGGATCAGAGAATAGGACTGAAATGTTTATGTATTTATGAGTCCACAGATGAACATTATTTGGTTCCCTGGTTGTTAGTTATAAATAAGATTTATTAGGATCAATGAGATTAATGAAAATGATGAAAATGTTTATATCGGTACAACAGATCAATATTATTTGGTTCTTGTTGTTAATTATAAATAACATTCATAAGAATCAATGGGATAATGAATTTTTTCATTGTTGGACTACAGATTGACATTATTTGGTTCCGTGGTTGTTAGTCATAAGTAATATTTATAAAGATCAATGAGAACAACGAAGTTGTTTCCAAGTCCATATTGTGACAACAGATCAACATAATTTGGTTGCCTGGTTGTTTATTATGAACAACATTTATTAGGATGGAAGACAAGGATGAATTTGTTCTTGTTAAGACTACAGATTAACATTTTTTGATACCATTTATTAGGATCAATGAGAATAATGAAGTTGTTCATAATAACCGATAAACATTATTTGGTCCCTGTTAATTATAAGTAACTTATATAAGGTCAAAAGATAATGATGAAGTTGTTCCTACTGAGACTAAAGAACAAAATTATTCTGTTTCCTGGTTTTATTTTAATACTTATAGGGCAAATGAAGTTGTTCGTGTTCAGACAACTAATAAACATAATTTGGTAGTCTCATCATCATCAATTCAAAATTATTCAGTATCCTGGTTTATAATTATAAGTTAATCAGAACTAATAAGTAAGATGAAAATGTTTATGTTGAGACAACACATCAACTTTTCTCATTTTCCTGGTTGATAGTTGATAACTAATAATGAGAAATTTGAAGTTGTTCATGTTGAGGCTACAGAACAATCTTATCTGGTTTGCTGGTTGTTAATTATAAGTAACATTCTTTAGGATAAACGAGAAGTATGAAAACGTTTACCTATGTTGAGACAACACATCAATATTGTTTGATTCCTGGTTCCTAATTTTAATCTAAGATGCGGTACCACATCCCAAAGCCTATGTTTTTGTTGGTCTTTTTGGTTAATGTTTACAAAACCTGAAGATGCATTGATACTAAGTTATAAAAGGTAAAATGTATATGAGGGCCCTTTTCTAGTTTTGTATTCGGAAAAATGTAAACTGATTGTTGCCAACAAGCTCACCCAAAACCATATGTAGCGCTTATTCCACACCAAAGTGTACACGTACCCCTGGGCGTACGCGTACCACTCTTTGGGAAACACTGCGTTACGCGATTCCCAATGCAACAAAATGCATATTATCGAAGCCAACTGAAACCGGTACTTCTAGTTGCTAAGATTTTTCGAATTTGCCACTTATGTTAAATTACTCCGAATAAGATCTCTTTCTGTTTGCGCTCAGCATGCGTAAAAGGAGGTATGGAATAAGGAGAATCATGCAATGAACCGTTCAAGAGTCAAACAAAATTTATTCAATATATCACTTATTCTATAGTAACGATATTCTGCTGACTAAAAATATTTTAATACATGGTATGATCTGTGAGATTTTGCTTTAACATAAAACTAGTATTTTACTACTCTACTTCTCACAATCACTTATCGATGAAGATAATTAAATATATATATATATATATATATATATATATATATATATATATATATATATATATATATATATATATATATATATATATATATATATATATATATATATATATATATATATATATATGTATATATGTATATATATATATATATATATATATATATATATATATACCCAGCAAACGTTAATCTGCCATATAATTTATTTTTATCTATCTATCTTTCTTTCTATCTATCTAGATAGTTATCTATCTTTTTATCTATCTACATATCTATCTGACAATCTATCTGACCCGGCAAACGTTGTTCTGCCATATAAATTATTTTAATCTTTTTATCTATTCATCTATCTGACGATGTATCTCTCTCTATCTTACTATCTATCTATGTATCTAGATAGTAATCTATCTTTCTATCTATCTAACTATCTATCTATCTATCTAACTATCTATCTATCATTATATATATCTAAGATTCTATCTGACCCGGCAAACGTTGTTTGAATTATTGAAATGGCTATTAAAAAACAGGGGTTGATCGTAGGAGGGTAAAAAATTGAGAGTAATTGAAGTCATGACAAAATAAAAATTAAAATCTAGCCAAAAAAATTTAAGTTCATAATTAACAGATAAAAAATAGGGGTTGATCGTGGAGGGGTGAAAATTTAGGATTGTATGTATTTTTGAATGCTGTATCATAAAAAAAATAGAACAGAAAATTTTGTCTGACAAATAAATAAAAAATTAAGGAGTGGACCTTAAACATTTAGGGGGATGAAAAATATATGTTGTCCGATTTTCAGACCTATCCAATATGCACACAAAATTTCATGAGAATCGGTGGAGCCATTTCGGAGGAGTTTAGCTTCTAACACCGTGACACGAGAATTTTATATATTAGATATATGTATATATATATATATATATATATATATATATATATATATATATATATATATATATATATATATATATATATATATATACTATATATATTATATATATATATATATATATATATATATATATATATATATATATATATATATATATATATATATATATTTATATATATATTTGTATATATATATATATATATATATGTTTGAGAAATGAAACTCTGAGTTTAACGATTTTTCTATATAATAAAATAACAACAGTTGCACAACTCGTTTTGCCGACACCACAGCTTCTTCAGGTGCTAATTTCAAACGGAAACTAAAATATCTAATACAAGGTTTGCGAAGTACAATTATAAATTTGGGAAATGCATTCAGGGATTCTAAAAAAAACTACCTTTATTCATTGAAAAGGTTAAGGAGAGGGAGCTGTTCCAATCCAATTGGTTGTTCTAGAAATTAATAGGCATAAAAAATGCCTATTAATTTCTAAAGTTTCCATAAGATTTAATTTTTAACCTTTTGTTCCGAGATGTAGAATTTCGAAATCCGAATTGAAATTATGTTTCTCTTTTATTTAACGTCTAGCATATATTGAATCTTCTAGGCTAGACATTTAATAACACCTACAAAGTAAAAGCCTCATCATAAAAAATGTTTTAGCATTACTTGTCATGCATCATAACGTTGTCTGGATATTTTTCTGGTAAACCACGTACAACATGATTTGTCGGATGGCTGACCAGAACTGACCACATTTCATTCAACCTACGTGTATTAGATTTAACGACTTCTTGCTGCATCCTCATCTACGCAAGTATGCAAATATACAGGCAGCTGTTTACTTGCAAATCTTTGCTAAGAAACTACATTTCCTACCTCATTACGTACTCAGAAATAATTAAGTGGAAGTATCAATTTAAACAGTAGTAATTCGTGTCTATTATTTCGTTCAAGGTAGCGAAATGACTGTTTATACTTGTCGCTTTTAGCAATTTGATACAGATTTGAATATTTTTCATTCGTTAAGTATGGGTAATTTGTTTTAGTAATTTGTTAACTGATGTCTTAATGAATTGTTACGATTTGCTGGCATTAATTATAGAACGATTTGCTCAGCTTGTAATGGCATTGACAAGTTTTTGATGCGAATTTGATGGACAATTCAAATACCTAGAATTGTTGCAATTTCGCAATATTCATCTTTCAAGCAAGATTAAAGCAAAGTATAGATCTGATAATAGATCGCAGTGAATAGTGGTTTTACTACCTACTGAAATAATAAATAAAATGTTGGAAAATGAACGTACAAAATTTTGAATATATATATTTATTTATATATATATATATATATATATATATATATATATATATATATATATATATATATATATATATATATATATATATATATATATATATATATATATACCTATATGTAAAAGTAGCAAAATTATCGGTCTAGCCCGCATATGTCGAAGCAGCCGTTGACACGTCTTCCGGACTCTCTGGTCCTCATCAGAACGGCGTAGTCAAGTATACGATGGAAAACCTGGAAATGGAACAGCAACAACAAGCAGAATCCCTTGCTTCGGAAGACAATCACACATTTGTGGTACATTGTTCGAACTCTCCGGTTTGGGAGATGTGGTCAAACTCTGACCACGGAGGCGATTAATGCCATCCGCAAGATCCCGGACAGTGGAAATAAACTACAAAGAAGAAATTCTGATGAGGGCCAAAGAGTCCGAAACACGTGTCAACGGCTGCTTCGACATACGCGGGCTAGACCGATAATTTTGCTTCTTTTATATACTATTTCCCCGCAATAAATTTCTTTCTATCTAGCTTTGGACTCTAAAATTCGATGACTAAAGAATGAATATTTACGTCGTCATCTTCAAATTATCAAATTCTTCATGAAACAGCCTGATAATTTCAAATAAATATGAGAACAAATATTTCAAAACGTTTCGTTATACATCATTATACATTATACCATACAGAGAGCCTACCTAGAGCGTTATATGCCAGTCTCAAGTGTACACAGCTATTAGATCGCTCTAGTGGAGACCGCTCTAAGCTCTAAGAAGATAAGATCATCTTGGCTTATCCTGGAAGTAATTGTTGCCAAAATATATTCATAATCATTTTTTCACATTCGCAAGATCATTCCGTGTCTTCTGTGCATAATTCTGGAAGATTATAATACTCCAGGTTCTAAACTTCTTCTTGAAGACATATTTCAAAATATCAGAACACACAAAGGTACCTAGACTCGCATTGTTCTTGCAGGAAAACATCACTAGGAAAATGTCATACTGCTCTAGCTAGACCATTTGCCTGTGAACGTGTACACGGGTTTATAGACTGACCTAGATAGATTGAACTGTAGCAAGATCATTCTACGCTGGTCTCAAATTCACACAGCTAGTAAATCGCTCTACTGGAGACCGCTTTAAGCTCTAGCTAGACGAAGCTGAATCTACGATGTACATAGTGATATGAAGGGTGGTCTAGGTATTCTCCTGATTAAATAGACTAAAGGAATCTAGGTTGACTAGGAACACATGCATTGTTTTGTTCTGGTTTTCTTGTTCCGCTTGTCTAGTAATGACAGCTATTGTTATATGAATTTTTGTATCCAACTCAAAATTCTCTATTATCAATGATAATTATCAACAGCCTTTCTGGAGAAGACATAGATTTCCATATATGTGTATCATATTTGCCTATTCTAGATGTATTGCAAAATATTCATGATAATTTTTGCATATTCTTAAGACATTTTCGTTTGATTACGTATCTCCTTTTGCTATATAATTTCTCACCCACAGCAGTTTTACCTCTCACGGCAAAAAGTTGGGATCTGGACGGATTTTAAAAATTCCAACGGATATCGATAAAACACATATGATTTCATTAGGGAATTTTAATTCCCAATTTTTCCCAACGAAGAATAAAAAAGAATAGCGTTTTTACCCCGAGGCGAAGCTAAAGTTTCAAGAAAAAAAGTTGGGAACTGGTCCGATTTCAAAAATTCCAACGGATATCGATAAAATACATATGATTTCATAAGGGAAGTTTTGTTCCCAATTTTTTCCCAACGAAGAATAAAAAATTATAGCGTTTTTCAGATAGGCATTACGACATGCGCATGCGCCAAGGTCGATATGTACGAAGTCCTACAAAACATGCGTCGAAGTGCTCTGTTAAGAGGCCTCGGTAGACCAGCGGTAAGGTAAACCGCCTTATACCGTTTGTAAACCGTGGATTGTGGGTTCGAGTCCCACCTCGCTTTTGGGTGTTGTATATGTCCGGAATTTAGTGGTTATTTATGATGAAAAATCTTGGGTAATGTACATAGTTTGCAAGCCCATTGGCCGTTCGGAACCGGCGTTAAACTGTAGGTCCCTCGATTTAAAAAAAAAAAAGTGCTCTGTGTGCCACGGTAACTTGCGACGTTGATAGCTTCATCTTGATTCTGCGTCTGTGTCTGCTTCCCATCTTATCAATTTGATTCATAATTTGCAGCAAAATGAGCCGTGATAGGATATTCAAATTCGACAGTCAATCAATGAATTTTTTTGCTAAATTTTCACGGATTTTATTCGTAATATCGACTTATTAATACATTTATTGCAATGTTCCTTCATTTCAGTCGTAAAATCGACTTTCATTGTTATTTAATTTATATAATACATTCAAAAAATATTGACGTGCACATGCGCCGAGGGGTTTTATCATTCCTAGTGCTACGCAGTAGGGTATCCTTCATTTTTTTTAATACTCTTATTTCTAAACAAAGTAGCCGCTACTTGTGGTGCTAAGCATTTTCTTGAGGAAATAATTCAATATATCAGAAAACATCAATACATCTGGACTCGCACTGCTCTAGCGGCAAAAATAATCCTAGGAAAATTTCATACCGTCCTAGCTAGACTATTGACCTTTGGCAGAGGTCTATTCGCTCTACATGCCATAGCTACGGCAAATTATTCTCCGGTGTACACACTCAATCTAGCCAGATTTGATGAAAATCAACGTAAAATGTGGAGGTGCCTTGAGAATGCAATTAATATGATGAACAAATTGAAAATTGAAATATAAGGAATGACTAGACAGATCGAATCCTCAGACTGACTAGATGACGAATGCAATTTTCATTGTGAAAGTATGCAAAATATACTCGTTTAATTATTGATAAAACATCACAAATTTGAACAAGACAAGCCATTTCAAAATTGAAACTCATCAAAAACCTATTGCAGGATATTGCATTATGTAATTGTGGCGCTTAGGACTTTGGAGACAATATAATAGAACTGATTAGTATGAGTAGGAAACATGAAGAGATCTAGGTGTAGTGGATTCAAAACAGTTATATTTTGAGTCTGAGTTGTAGGGATTCACAATCTATTATCATGTTTTCATTATATACCATTATGGTGTGGAAAAATATATAAATTCTGGGTTATTTGATTGTTTCCAATCATCAATTCTTGGTTATTTATGGGAGTACTTTAATTTTTACGTATCAACTGTCAACCAGCTCATATTGAAATTGACAGAGATGAACAAATTATTCGGTAAAATCGAAGATATGCAATTTCTGTCATTTTATTTTCATCTACGTTCAAGGAGGAAATTTGAATTTTCAAATGGAGTAATAGTTTACATGTTACTGTTTCAATGTGTCCGAGATATTCAATATACAAGAATTCAATGTATTCTAGAGCATTACATTCACTCTATTTTCCTGCTAATTAATTCATGTCATAACTCTCATATCAAAAGAACATTACGAAAGCATAAGGAAGCGATGAATATATATTCCACCGTTCATAAAATTGACTTATGCATTTTTTTACGAGGGAGAAAATGAAAATTACCGTTATAAATAAAAACGATAACCTTTGTAGCAATCTAGAGACGTAACCTTGTCTGCGAGTTGAATGTTGTGTCACTTGAACATCGTACATTTCATTTTAACCTTATTGTAAGGTACGGAAAGTGCAGGTTAAATTCGTTTTTGATTCTTGTGGATAATCTTATTTTGCTTCGACAGGTCAAGAATTTATTGAAAGGACATTTATGTATAATAATGGATAAGTTTTAACGAATATTCCTTGTGTACATTATTGTACAATGCTCGTCTGCTCAAATCTCGATACTCAGAGAGAGAGAGAGAGAGAGAGAGAGAGAGAGAAGTAGACAGCCGCATGGAGGGGGCAAACCGCTGTTTCCGTTGAGGAAAAGTTGCCAACTTTTGTGTTGTCAGCACGTATTGGTGACAAAAGTTTCTGTAATTACCCCGTATAAGAAACAAAAGTGGGAAACCGTGTTTCCGTTTTAGGTGGTAAACATCAAAAGAATACGCTAGAAGAAGATGTTTTTTCGCTCTTTGGATATCTTCCAGTTGGGAACATTCGTTTGAAATAGAAGTATGTCTCTTAACGTCACGTGGACGAACGGATTAGCTTGCATAATATCATCGTCAGTCGGATACATTCTGGATGGTGGAGACAGCTTGTTGTCAACGAAAATGTTTCTCAAATTGTTGGCAACTCGATGTGGACACAATGGAAACAAAAGTTGGTGACTTTATAAAGAGTTGGAAGCACTTGAAAACACTATTGGTATTGGTATTGGTAGCTGTGAATGGTGACCGATGCGCTGCGACCTTATTAGATCTATTGTGCCCCATCTTCTTCTGCCTCTCGAGGTGTTCTCGTTTACAGCAGTCCCTCAAGACTCAATACCTTCAGGAATTTGAGGATTTTAAGGGGGTCTATTCGTGGTATTTATTCTACAGTCAGCTGGTATGATCCCAGTGTGTTTAGTCTTTCATGGTGCACAGCATAGAACTCCATCAGGATACGGTGGGGTGTTTCTGGACGTTTCTTGCAGAATCTGCAGGTGCTGTACCCTTCTAAGCCCATCTTCCTCAGGTGTTCTTCGATCTGCAATGTCTCGTTAGAAATCCCGTGATTGTCTTTAGACTAGTTTTGCTGAGGTTAATCAGTGTCTTCGATCTTGCTCGGTTGAACTTGCCGAGGAGATCTTTGGCCTGCCTCAGCCCTAGAAGTCTTTGCTAGTGTGATGCTCTCATTGCTTCTTCAGCCTTATTTAGTTCTTCTTGGAAGTAAGATTTTCCAAGTCCGCAGAAAGGTTCTGGCCCGATTAATGGCGTTGACGCACCATTTCGTGCCAGGGTGTCTGCTTGTTCATTGCCCTTCACTCCGACGTGCCCCTGCACCCAGAGGAGGATCACTTTGTTGTTCCTGCCTAGATCGTTAAATTTATCTAGGCATTCACAAACCATATTTGAGTTGATGTTGAAAACACTAAAGTTACCAACAATTTCGGTGGAAACGCACAATTAAGTGATTTCTAAGTTGGCGATTTATACCAGCCAACTGCTACCACAAGCCGCGTAAAGGAACTTCGTTCCAAAACAATTAATCATACGTATTCTATAATTATATTCTGATACTCGTATGTTTATAAAGAGCTTCGTACTAAAATTTACAAACATTGCTTCTTACCTGACTTCATAATCGCTATCCCCAAATTGTACTGAATCACTTTCACAAATCATTATGTATAACCAGAGTAACAACAACATGCTTGTACAATACAGCTGACTCGCAAGTATCCTATCAATGCTTTCTTGATGGACAAAGTTGCCTGGAGTGTATAGTGCGATAAGGAACTCTCTTCTAAAAAAGCGAACAACCTTCTATAATACCGAAATATCGGTATTTGTATCCTAACGTTGAAATCTCAGATGCTCATAAGTGCAAATGTAGTACCACCCGTCTCGATCAGACCTGATCACTGTTGTGTACTCGAGCTGCAACTATTCGACAAATTGGTTAACTTGGTCTCTCGTTTCATATACGAGAGGTGAATGCGAAAATCGTCTCGTCGGATAGGTTTTTTCTGCACCTCCCGTACTAATACAACCTTCCGTCAAATGCCGAAAGCGCCGCAAATTCAACATTACGGAGCATTAATGCGACATTAATAAAACGTGTGAGAACGCAACCTTGTTTTTGATCGAAATCCGTTACTTTATCCTTATTTTCATAGGATCTTTCTCAGAGATTTGCTTTTATCGCCGCCGCAGCTTTTACTCTTATTTGCACCGTTAATTTTTGCATTTTTTTCCGCGCCAGCGAGCGAAGGTGACGTAAGCGTCATCTTACGCTGTCACTGTACATTCCTGAAAGGAATAATGGGTATTATTATGGGGCTTTATTTGTAACACATTGTAATGGTATGCGAACTGGAAAAAAACGAGTGATTTGCAATTATGATGACTTTTTGTCACGCAATGCGTTAAAGTGATTAATGTAATCTTTGAGTATCATGGTCTTCCTAAAAAGGATAAAATTGCAGTATTCAGCTGTAATTGTTTGTAAATATGTGCAATGTATGAATTTGAACAAGAGAAGTCATTTGATAATTAACTATAATCGAATATTATTCTGAAGGAGTTGGCTATTAGGATCTGAGATTGCAGCTGGCGGCCAGATAGATGAAGTTTTCATTTTCGACATTAACATATTATGTAATTGTACGTTCAATTTTCTGATTTTTCACAAATTTCGGCACAAAAGATGAAAAATGGAAAGTGTAAATTTTGCGAAACGTAGAATCTTAGAATCATCAAGTCTAGAGAGTGCTGTTGCGTGAAAAGTTCTAATCAAACGCATAGTGTGCATTAGACCTGTGTCGATCGATCATTTGTCGAGACCCGGGTCGATCATGACCCAATCGTATGGTGATCGAGTTAAAAAGATTCGATCATTTCGATCATTTGGGTCACCGGTCGCCGGTCGCGGTTTGTAACGAATATATCAGCATGTCACTGATTTGATCTCAAACTGAATTCGATCTCGATCACGACGCGATCGATCGAGTTCGCGACCCAAAAGACTGAGATATCGACAGGTCGCGACTCTTCTACGCGAGCGTTCCTGAAAAAATCGGCTGCTTTTGGATTACGTGTCAAAATTCAAAACAACACGAGAAAGAGTGCGATGAATGAAAGCATGTAAACGATTGTATCAGCAAGCAATTAGTTATTTAGTTTTAGTTATTAGTTTCTTTCTTGCCAGATTGATTGCCTCCTGACTATCTTTTCAATAGATTGGAATTGCGTGGGTCAGCTCATCAGGTGAATATACGCCAGGCTGGTAATTACAGCGTTCCTCGGCATAGAACATCCAAATTTGAGGGTTGCTTTGATTACATGGCCCCTCATACGTTAAATAAGTATAAGGCTCTGTTTGAGGCTGATATCTCAATAAGTTCATTTAAGAAAAAATTGTATAATGTATAATCGGTTGAGAGTGGATAGTTTTGGTTTTGGTTAAGTTTTAGTTAAGTTTTGGTTAGATTAGAATAAGTATATTGAAATAAGTATATTCTTTGAATATTGTTGAGTTGTGTTTATGCGTAAATTTAGGCTTCTTGTTTTTTACTAGGGAAAGATTTGTTAAATTTTTGATTGTTTTTTGATTGTTTTTTACAGTGTTAAGTTGTTCATACCGGAGGAGTCGAAGATTAGCTTGGCTAAACTCCTTCCATTTGTAAGCCTAGATGTAAGGCAATTGCAAGAAACTTATTATTATTATTATTATTACATACTGTTGTGTAAAAACATATGAAAATAAAGTGTAATTTGGTTAGTCTTGTCAAGTGAATCGGGATCGGGTTAAATAAGATCGGGTCTTTTAGAAATTCGTCATTCGATCACTCGTGTATAGGTTGCGATCGAATCAAAAATATTCGATCAATCACGATCGACACAGGTCTAGTGTGCATAGTTCATAATTCATAAAGCAAGCTTTCATCGGTTTCCGAAGCCAAACAAATACTTTGTAGAGAGAGAAAAGGAAGAGATTGATTTATTGGAGGTGTATAAAATCAATCTGAAGAAGAATCACACAACTCCGAGAATGACGGCGTGCTTTCTGCATTTTACAAAAGAAATAACATTTTTCCAGGGTATTAACTCCTTTAATTGAAATTGAGGTTAGTTGTCTCTACTAATAAAAATTCATTATGCTGCAACCAAAAGGAAAGTTTTTTTAAAACTGACGTTCCTACAAGTAAGCTTACGATAAGGAAAGCGCAGAATAAAATTTCTCCTCGTTCGTAAAATTCACAATTAATTTCATGAGGTTTTTCTTTGGAGTGAGGAATAGATAGAGAAAAAACAGTAAAGTTGACGATATCAGGCCTCAGCTTCTCTTGATTTTTCCCACATTGTATGATAAATTGGCATCTTTCCAACCTATCACCTTCTCTGTATTTTGTATGGAGTGGCTTTTCTCCTGCATATCGCTTTACACTTTCACTCTAAAGCAGGGGTTCCCAAACTTTTTTTTCTCATAGCCCACTTTGAAAATTTTGCTGGTTCCGGTGGACCCCCTGCAGCTACATTTCTACCATATTCCCAAAACTCGACAGAAATATGAAGATTAGATCTAACTATGGAAATTTGCGTAGCGGCTGAGTTGCAACCACGAATTAACAGTTTTCGAAAATAAGTGAGAATTTATTGGTTAATTAATTAATTGAATTGGTGGATATCAAAAAATTGAAGTTGGCCAATCACAAAAGTGATTCCATTCAACTTTACTTTCTAGAAATCTACGCAAAACAAAAGAACCAATCAATTCTCACTCATTTTATTTGAAAAACTCCTCGCCCCCCCATTCGGAGTGGTAAAAATAAAAAGAGAAATAGATTATTTTTTTTTGTTGTATTTATTCAAATATGTAATTAATACAATATTAATTCTTAGGTTTACTTCACATTGTAATATGATAACAGTCGTGATATAATTAGACTTAAACGTTAATAACGTAACGTAACTTCTGCAATGACAAATCACAAAATAGTCATAATTTTAATGGAAAGAATGTTCTTGATAGAGTAACAGCAAATTATCAATATTTGGCTTCAGTTTTTTTAGAAATAACCGCTTATCTGCTCTTTTTTTTTTGTTAAAAAGTTGGTAACGACACCAAAACTTCTTTCGACACGGTATGACGAGGAAAACGCTTCGCAGTACCCCACAGTCTAGGATATTTTTCGGGTATTTCTGCCTGCAGCCAAAATGTTTGTACCATTTATTAAATTTCACCTTCAGCACTATTAGTACTAAGCTCGAGTAGCTTCTCTTGTAATATCACATTCTCCACTTCCGTTTCATCAAATGGATTTATGATCCATGGTGGTATTTCTATCGTCAAAATATCTTCAAAAGTGATTCGTGGACCCCCGCTTACGATTTGTGAACCCCCATTATTTTTTCACGCCAACGTTGACCCTCGTCGAGTCTCCCGTGGACCCCTGGGGGTCCACCTGGACCACTTTGGGAATCAATGCTCTAAAGTAACAATGTTATGAAAAACTTTAAAAAATTTCAAATATCTAATATAACTCGTGTTCAAAGTTGGTTTTGAAGCATCACGTTTTGACGTTATCACCCAAGCTCCGCCTCTATGTCAGATCCTAATACTAGTTCCAAAATGGAGATCATCAAGAGCTGGTAACAAATGGAAGTTGAAAATTTTACAATCTATCTATTTATGATACTTGTGGAAATACGATGTATAAAATTAGTGTGGAAATAACAAGGTCTATTTGGTCGTTAGTGATGAAAAATTTCTCGATTGATTGGGCCGATACATGATGTAAATCAATAAACATATTAAAACAATGGTTTATATTTTTATATTTTCCTATTTTACTACTTATTTGTAACCATTCTTCTATTCACCCTCTCTACACAATTTGTCATCTATGTATTCCATAAAACGGAGAATTATAGTTAGTTTGCGTTTAGCATCTGGAGAAGGTGAAGTTAACCGAAACGTGCGTCATGTGTATATTATTTAATAAATGTGAAAATTGTTTATTATAAACCATTGTTTCAATATTAATAAGTTCCTTGAACTTGCCGGTTTAATCCCCAGAGCCTCTAGAATGTCCATCCCTTCTCCTTTGTTCAATGAATTTAGTATTTCTTGGGATAAATGAATCTATAAAAAAGGTGTTTTGCATAAAATGCTCCGAAATCCCACTCAGAAATCACACAAAATAGGAATGTACCTGGAATATCAGAATATTGTTTAAAGAACAACTATTTTATAGATTTAAATAAATTAGAAACAAATGAAACGGTATTCGGGAATGTGGACTTTATTGCTGCTAATTACAAAAACTTTGCCAACGTTTCGAGGACTTTTCTCCTCTTTTTCAAGGCTGTGAAAAACTAAGTTTAAAATAAACAGTATACAAGGAAATGTTAATCTAATTACCAAATATTCTGTACAATCAAATGCAGTCTGAATTTGAAAAATTTGAGAACATCTATATACAATTCTTCAGAAGTTTAAAACACATATGCAGGTCGTAAACATAAACTTAACCTAACAAATTTATAAATTACTGGTGCAATGGGCGAGACCACTGAACCTTGTCAAACAAACTAACAACGAACAACACAAAAATAGAAAACATGGGGCAAACTACTGTCAAATTGCTACACTAACAAAAGATTCATGAAATCTAAACATTTACCATGGAATCATGATCTTACAGCCAAAACTACTTCATGTCATATTTTAAAAAAAACCGTAAAGTAAGCTAACAGTAGTTTGCCACATGTTTTCTTCTTTTGTGTTGTTCGATGTTAGTTTGTTGGACAAGGTTCAGTGGTCTCGCCCACTGCACCAGTAATTTATAAATTTGTTAGGTTTAGTTTATGTTTGCGACCTGCATATGTGTTCTAAACTTCTAGAGAATTGTATATAGATGTTCTCAAAGTTTTCAAATTTAGACTGCATTTGATAGTACAGAATATTGGTAATTAGGTTAACATTTCCTTTTATACTGTTTATTTAAAACTTAGTTTTTCACAGCCTTGAAAAAGAGGAGAAAATTCCTCGAAACGTTGGCAAAGTTTTTGTGATTGGCAGCAATAAAGTCCACATTCCCGATAACCGTTTCATTTATTGATAACATGGATGAAAATGCCGAACTAAATTAAAAATATTACATTCATTGAACAAATCAAAGAGAATGGACCTACTAGGGACAATTAGATTAAAACTATTAATTATTTCAACGATCAATTTGAGAGAAAAAAATTAAAAACAAATATCTGCTTAACCGTAACTTGAAGGACCCAGACTCCCAGGGTGTAGAGGTAGCAAATGACCCCAACAGTATCCCAAAAAGTTTTGACAGTTCCTGTGCCTGTGTATATATTAATTTGATGAGATTTTAGTGATTATCTCTTTATAAAGATGGATTCGTTAATTCGAAATATTTTCCTAATTCATAGATACCATGACTCTATGACACGAACATTAAATAACGCCTTCTCTGAATATACATATTCCATAGTTCTCCGTTTATGTTTTTCTGTGTCCGCTGTTCAGTGAAACAAAGCAAGGCGATATTGAGAAGAACATAGATCATTATGTAATTTCATAAAATCACGAACAAGCGTCGATGTTTTACTCACACATCTCCGATCAGACAACATCGCAGATTGACAAATTACTGTACGAAGAAGGTGTTGATTGTCGATCGGGCCTCTAATTTTCCCGTCAATTTGACCACGTAAGATATAATTGCCTAGAGACATTCGAATGCATAGGAAACTATCTAGGCGGAATGAATCTTTGTAGGTTCGCAAGGTTACGAAATTGCCAACATGGACAGATAACGTCAATTCGTAGATTTTCCTCAAAGATAAAACAAATCAATCATATTCGAACACGTTACAAACGCCGTGAATTATAGGAATCGTGCAGGACATTAACATTCTAATTATACGTATAATATGTAAGAATAACGCCATCTCCCGGTGATTTCGATCGAGACCAATTAACCGACTTGTGTTATCTGTGATCGAGTTTTTGATAGGAGTGTTCGGTTAATGAAATTAATTTGAAAGACATCCGCGTCGATATGTGAATTGAATTTTTAATGGCGATTTGTTATTGTGATGTAAATTTTTCAATTTCCTCCGAGAGAATGAAAGAAGTATAGTCGTTTTAATTTAATCACATTACTGGTAAATTAGTGTGTCAAGTTTGTTCTGAATTTTTTAATTGTATTCGGTGGGTGTATCTTTCAAGGTTATTTGAAAAAGTTTTATGATATATTGGTTTATAAATTGATTATAACAATAATATAAATGGTGAACCAATTAAAAGTTTCCACCTGAATATTTTGAGAAAATTATGATTTTTTATTGCAGGAGAACATCGATTGAAGTTATTAGTTATTCTGAACATTAACTAATTCAATTAGAAAAACGACAACTTAATTAATATATTCAAATTAAAATCTCATTAATTGCGAATTATTTGACAAGCCGAGCAAATTACTACATTGAAGATGTTTAATAATAATTTTTAACGTTGTGAAAATAGCTTCATTGGGTTGTCTTTTTTCTGGATGGCGATTGAAATATATCTCAGATGCAATATCACAACCGTTATTACTTTGAATAAAGCTTTATAAAATGTCAAACTTCTCCTAATTTTCGTAGAACATCCTGACTTTTACGATTAAATCAGCTAATTCATATTATGACGAAAAGCAATGAACACACTCTGTCATAAATGATACCCGCCTACTTGAAATACTTATAAAAAAACTATCACAGCGAGCTGCATTATAAGTGCAGGTTTTCATAACGTATCCAGTTTGAAAAATTTATTCATTAAATTATGATTTTTTTCCAAATTAAAAAAAATGCGCCCTCTTATGTGTAAACAATATTTATTTCTTTCCCGGGGGATCAACTTTCCAACCAATTCGTACCAAAACCAATCACATCCAAGGTATCATATGAAACTACGTACTTACAAACTTTCAACCCTATTTCTATGAAATTCGCTCTTTATCATATAAACAAGATTTATTTCCTCCTCCGGGGGGTCAACCTACCAACCAGTTCATATAGATATAAATACCATCCAAGATATCGTACGAAACCACCTACCTATAAAGTTTCAACCCTATGGTACCAAAATTGCGCCTTCTATCGTGTAAACAAGATTTATTTCCCTGGGGGGGTCAATCCCCCAATTCGCATTAAGACCTATCCCATTCAATATATCATACGAAACTACCTACTCACAAACTTTCAATTCTATTGCTCCAAAATTAGGCCCTTTATCATGTAAACAAGATTCATTTCTTCCCCAGGGGGTCAACCCCCAACCAATTCGAACCAAAACCAATCTCATTCAAGATATTTTTCGAAAATACCTATCTACAAACTTTAAACCCCCTTACTCCAAAATTGCGACCTTAATCATGTAAATAAGATTTATTTCTTCCCTCAGGGGGTCAACCTCTCAACCAATTCGAACCAAAACCAATCCCATTCAAGATTGCTACAAAATTGCGTCTACTGTCGTGTAAACAAGATTTATTGGGGTCAATCTCTCAACCAATTCAAACCATAAACAATCCCATCCAAGATATCATGCGAAACTACCTATTTACAAACTTTCAACCTTATTGCTTCCAGGCGCGGATCCAGAGGGGGGAACTGAGGAAACGTCCCCCCCCAAATGGCCCGGGCCCCACCTAATTTTTTGATTGGGAGCTACTCGATTAACCATTGCCCAAAATAACTGTACCTTTTGGCTTTTGAATATATAAAAGCCCCCCCCCCAAAAGTCTGGCCTGGATCCGCGCCTGATTGCTTCAAGACCTTTATCGTGTAAACAAGATTTATTTTCCCCCCAGGGGGGGTCAATCCCCCCAACCAATTCGAACCAAAAACAATCCCATCCAAGATATCATACGAAACTACCTATTTACAAACTTTCAACCTTATTGCTTCCAGGCGCGGATCCAGAGGGGGGAACTGAGGGAACGTCCCCCCCCCAAATGGCCCGGGCCCCACCAAATATTTTGATTGGGAGCTACTCGATTAACCATTGCCCAAAATAACTGTACCTTTTGGCTTTTGAATATATAAAAGCCCCCCCCCCAAAAGTCTGGCCTGGATCCGCGCCTGATTGCTTCAAGACCTTTATCGTGTAAACAAGATTTATTTTCCCCCCAGGGGGGGTCAATCCCCCCAACCAATTCGAACCAAAAACAATCCCATCCAAGATATCATACGAAACTACCTATTTACAAATTTTCAACCCTATTGCTTCAAAATTGCGCCCGTTATCGTGTAAACAACGCTAAAATACATAAGCACAAACATATTTATATATATATATATATATATATATATATATATATATATATATATATATATATATATCTTTATATATATATATATATATATATATATATATATATTTATATATATATATATATATATATTTTTATATATATATATATATATATATATATATATATATATATATATATATATATATATATATATATATATATATATATAGAGAGAGAGAGAGAGAGAGAGAGATACCTACATGAAATTGAGTTTGTGGTGCCAAGCATCATAAAATGTCATGAAATGAAAAACTATCTTGGTCCTAGGTCCAACTTTGCTAATTGCACCCATTTTAATAAGCAGGTTCTCAAAGTGAAAACCTGCTAAAAACGCGAAAAGTAAATTATTTTCGCTATCGAAGACTTACACATGAAAAGCAACCCAACATAGAATATATCATTAGAAAGGGGAAAAAATCCGTTCCAACCAAACCAGAGCTAACTATGATTACTATTCAAAAAAATATATCTTTAGGCCATAACTCGAAATTACATTTTTTTCAAATTTTCTCGACGCCACTGAATTATACAGAAAAAAGTGCCTTAATAATGTAAAAGTTATTATCTCGTAACTTCAGAAACAACCATGATATTCACACTTGTCTAAAAGCCGCAAAATCGAACTTTTGTTTATAACTCGAAAACAAAAGACGATAGCAAATTTTTGTTTTCGCCAGTGAATTTGTCTCGAAAAAAGAGATCAAGAATGTGCCATTTATTTTTTTTTTCTCCTATAGATACCGAGATAACCTATACAAACATCGAAATTTGCCCACCCTGTACATCGAATTATTCATTAGTTTAACAATTAACTATTCTCTAACAATTATTGAGATAATTATAAACTACCTGAAAAGAATAATTGACATCTCGAGTGACAAATTAAGCTGTAATTACTCTACACCCTTTTCTAATCAATTGACAGATGTCACAATGGCTCAACGTCCATTGTACCATCTACGCATCTCAACCAGCATGAGTAACAATAATAAATTAATTTTTTCTCAACATCTTGATTGTACAAAAGGAATCACCTACACTAACTGCTTAGATTGTAATTTATTTCAAAACAATAGAACACGATTTTAATGCAGCCATTGACGGAATTACAACCGAGAACATGACAGGGCCATGTGTACAATTAGCATACAAAGTTCAGCCTGTTTCGATATATTAAATGTTCCTTGAATTAAAAACCCTATGATCTTGTTTTTCAGGCTCCGCTGACCATTATAGTCACGCAGTTTGTTTTGTACTTGTCTCCTGTCAATATTTTTGTGAGAATCTGACCTGGTTCAAGAGAAACGGGCACACATTTTATGCATTTAATTTCTTGGAAATGACTATTTACCAATTCTAATAAGGTATAGTACATATGCACGACAATAATTGATGAATCCGTGTATGAATATTTGCAATTTCACAAACGCAGAATAAATAATATGTTGTTGGCTTAGAACTGACTATATTCTCACAGTTGGAAGTCTGAAATTGAAATAGAGGTTATATCTTGACGTAATGAGGCAAATAGTAAATTATACAGTTATTTATGTATAGTAGAATATGTGATAGTTATATTTAAGTGCACAAACTATAGTGTCGATATAGATATAAGTAACGAACGATTTTGAATTTGTGCTATTTGTTGTGGAGGTACCTAGCATCGAATTTTTCTGTTGTTTTTTAATCATAGTTATTTTGTTTTTTCTTTCTATAAGCTACAGTATTTATATATAATAAGTTACTACATGTGAACAATATTTCATTTGCTTAGAATCGGTTTTTGATTTCACTTTTTATCCGTTTCCTAAATTGCCCTAAATTATCTACAGATCTCATAAATAAAGGTAACTGATTAAACACATTAAGACCATTATGAAAGAGCGATTTCTTGGTTTTTCTTTTCCAGCCAAAGGAATATATATATATATATATATATATATATATATATATATATATATATATATATATATATATATATATATATATATATATATATATATATATATATATATATATATATATATATATATATATATATATATATATGCTTGTATGAATGAATACAAGCATGCCTACCGCAATTTGTCTGCCGAAAAAAGAAAAATATTGTAACAGTTTTGAAATTATACAGTTAATTGTTTGTAAAAGTGATTAAAACTACTAATGGATGTTATCCACTTCAGCGGGGATGACTCATATGTGTATCGTTAATGTTGACTTTCCACTACTAACCTCAAGTTATATGTTTTGATAAAGAAAATAAAGGATCTTCGAAACGTTGACATAATAACACAGAGCCTTCTTTAGAACAGCCCAGTATTTTGACTGCATCCTAAAAATATTATATTATATTATATATATATTGATATTATATATATATATATTATATTATTATATACACTATATATATATATATATATATATATATATATATTATATATATATATATATATATATTATATATATATATATATAATAATTATATATATATATATATATATATATATATATATATATATATATATATATTTGAACTATTTCTAGTATTATAAGTATGTACATCTTCAAAAAATTTTATTTTATCACATAAATACCTTAGTATTGGTATTGGTAGGTGTGGATGGTGACTGATGCGTTGCGACCTTATTAGATCTATTGTGCCCCATCTTCTTCTGCTGCTCGAGGTGTTCTCGTTTACAGCAGCCCCTCAAGTCTCAATACCTACAGGAATTTGAGGATTTTAAGGCGGTCTATTCGTGGTATTTCTTCTACAGTCAGCTGGCATGATCCCAGTATATTCAGTATTTTATGATGTATTTCATATCACCCCATCAATATATGGTCGGATGTTTTTGGATGTTCCTTGCAGAATCTGCAGGTCCTGTCCTCTTCTAAGCCTAGCTTCCTTGTTCTTTGAGTCTGCAATGCCCTGTTAGAAATCCCGTGATTTTCTTTAGACTAGTTTTGCTGAGGTTAATATCAGTGTCTTCGATCTTGTTCGGTTGAAATTGCCGAGGAGATCTTTGGCCTGCCTCAGCCCTCAAAGTTTTTGCCAGTATGTTGCTCCCATTGCTTCTTCAGCTTTATTGAGTTCTTCTTGGAAGTAAGATTTCCCAAGTCCGCAGAATGGTTCTGACTCGATTAGTGTCGTTGACGCACCTTTTCGTGCCAGGGTATCTGCTTGTTAAACATAAATACCTTGGTAACATGTTTTTCATGATTTTATACATAAAAATTGAATTAAAATAAACCAATCGTTGTTTAATGTTTAGTAATTTTAGTTTTACTAGTATAATATTCATATTTATACTAACTACCCTTAAAATAACTCTCATAGCTTTGTTTTGCAAAATTTTTAGTTGATCCATCACCTATTTCCTATGAACAACATAACAGCCGGCAATATTCAAACAATGGAAAAATGATAGGCTTATATACTAACATTTTGGCTTTCAGAGATAAGGACTATCCTTTTCTTCTGAAATAACTAATTTTTTTACTCAATTTACTCATGGCATAATTCTAATGGCCTCTAAAATTCAACTTATCATTTATAATCACGTAGAGCTCATCTCCGCAAAGATTCAATTTGATTTGGTTTGCTTTATTATTCATAAACATAACTTTGGTCTTTTTGGTATTACATATGAGATTGTTTCTTGCAAGCCATTTGGCAATATAATCCAGGTCATCCTGAGAAGTTCTGATAACATCATAGAACGAAGATCCATATTCAGTTTCTGAAGTGCCTTCTGCAAACAAATTTACCAGATCTATCTCCTTCAACCACATCATTCATATGAATAATAAAGAGTATGGGTCCCAGTATGGAACCTTGTGGTACTCCACAGGTAGGAGAAGGCGAGGAAGACTCAAATCTAAGTGACTGAAGGAAGTGGAGGAGGATTTAAGAAAGACAGGTTTCGCTGCATGGAAGAAAAAAGCTAAGGACAGGGCTCTATGGAGAAAAATAAGCGAGAAACTATGAGAATGATGGGGATTGATACACCCCAGAAAGCGGATCTAGAAAGAATTTATGTGGCGCAACCCCACATGGGATGTTTAGCCATTATTTATTATTTATTATATATAAACGGATTATTTTTCGTTCGTTTCATGGAGTAGGCGAATTTCCAATTAATTTCCTGATAATAGTTTGGTAGCGCAACGTTGCCACTGTTCTTTATTAACACTAGGTAACTTCGCGAGAAGTTTCAGCGTTTCGCTTATCATGAAACGTTTTTCTTGCTGACTCTAGGTCTATTACTTAAATCTATATATCTAAACTATAACACCAGAATTTGAGTATTCAGTTTTACCTGATGAAACCACAGTTTGACGAAACGCTGCGGCATAGATTCAATTACAATAATCGTGAAAATCAAACGTGTGTTTTTCTAATAATGTTATATTTATCAATGAGTGTCTTTATTTTAATTTCCAGAGCTCTTCACGATAGTATCTACCTGGACAGTCGAATCAGAAATATTCCCCCGGGCTGATGATCTCACCTGTTATTTCAGATAATACTTCCACGTATTTACACGAATACACAAACAATAATTAACCGCCGATTCATTCAACCGTTGAAGATCGATAAAAATTCAAATTCCGTTCGGCCAGCTACAAATTCTCAGTTAAGAGGAAGAATGGTACTAGAATCAATGTATCAATCATTTCTAAGAGACGATCGGCGTAGGCGCTGATGGCGTATTCTGTGAGCATGTTCGCACAATGAAGTCGGTGGGCGTCGAGAGGGCCATTGTACGGATGTCTCGCGGTTTGATTGAAATGTTGAAATTATTGGTTTTCATTCATGCCAACCTTATACAATATCCAAGTAATGAAAAATGAAAGTTTTCGAACCAAGATTTTCGGACTTTCACTCCGTTTATCGACAAGTAGAACGTAGGAGACGATTTTTTGAACCGAGTTTCTTATCGCACGATACACTCCAGATACTTTGCGAATAAAAGCTAGGCCAAAAAGATGTGTAACAGTCACGACATCGTTGCTAGGTGTGCGCGTCAGGTGTATTCGTATAAGCGTATTTATTAAGCAAGATCTGCCATGCTCATAATCTCTCTTATTCATTTATTTATTCTCAGAAGTTGTTGTTATGTTATTAACGAAGAATTAATTGTAGGAGTGATTCAGTAGAAGTTGAGTTTAGGGATGATGAAATTATCTTATTATAATTATTTTTTAATTTCAGTAAGATACTCTATTTAAATATAAAAATATGAGTATAATATCAGAAAATTACTATAGAATACGTATGATTTTGCGTGGAAGTGGAAAATTGGTAACAGTTTTTACAAATAATCTAATCTTGGCTATTTAGCCAAGTACTCAGTTACGCTGGCTAGTATTTGGAGAACCTGGGTTTTAACCCCGGGGTCGACTGGTCTGCCATGTGTTTTTTTTTCAGAGGTTTCTCATGGTGTGAAGTAAGTCACTGCTTGCATACTTACAAGGCGAATGCCGGGACAGTATTATTCACACTTACTCTGTTCTATAAATATCCTGTCTCATCTATACTTAAGGCACTTGTAGTGAACATACAAGTGTATCTTCTGATCTGGACGAAGGAGTTCTAACGTGTAAATTCTCCACTTAACTGCCGCCACTGAATTCTACACCGAAATACCGTGATTCAAGCTATCAACCGATACGTCATTTTTGTTTCCTCTATGATTAATGACTTGCGTACAATGAGAGTATCGAGATAGCTTTTTATTTGCACGTGCACGTATTACATCTTTTTTTCCAAGTATCGGTTGAAGATACCACATCGTTAGATATTAAAATTGTATTCATATCTATTAAACCAATAGTTTATTAAAGTTTATTAAAATTTATTATATCTGTGGCGTCTGATAGACGTCACCTTGGCTGGAGTTTAAAAATCACCTTGGCTGGAGTTTAGAAACCACCTTGGCTGGAGTTTAAAAACCACCTTATCTGGAGCTAAAAACCACCTTGTCTGGAGCTAACATTCACCTTGGCTGAAACATTTAACTAAAGCTACTATGAAACCACAGCTGGAGCTACCAAGAAACTAGGGACGAAGATAAGGCAGAAGTCAAGAGTACAATCCATCTAGAAAAAAAATCTAAAACGTCGATAGAAAATTAAATAATAAAGAAAGAACAGATAAGTCTCATTCTATGTAATAACAAAATAGTAAATACCTTCATTTTATCTTGTTGTTATTACTGAGAACAAACTAGAACCCATATATGTTTAACCAATCTCCCTGCTAGCTCGGGCATAAATATATCTTAAAAGGGAGAGTGGTTACAGAGTTCATCCCTATAACTCAAGCAGCCCGCTTCTCTGACACATATTTCAGGGAGGAATTAAATACGCGAAATTGGCCATTTTTTGCAATCCATCAAAGTCTGTAACAATATACAATACCACTATCGATGCATTTACATTAAATTGATTCGTAAACATATTTTTCCTACTTAAGTTACCACAAACAAAAAATTACTTAGATTATAAGGTACTTATTAAGTTCCTGTTCTTATAATAATTAATAATGATATGTTTATTTTCTCTACTTTTTCTCTAATAAATTATTAATTACGATTATTACTACTTCTTCATTGATCTATTTACTTTTCATTTAATTAATCTCAAACGTTTTTCATTCATTTCATTGCACGTACACCTTTCCACCGTTGCTAAATCGGCTGCATATAAGCTTAGTTATCTATTTCGCTCAGTTTTTTTTCAAATCAGTTTACTCCAAAGCAGATAGTTCGTCTTCCATTAGAATAGTACTCTAATGCTTGGAGCTCCTCAACTATGTACTCCTGGCACCTAAATTGGCCTATTTAAGAAAGGTCGGTTAGACTTTCAGACGACTCGTAATTAACCGTTTATCTTCATCGACTCGAACGTTGGAGGAAGGTTGCCGTCTTGTGTCTCTTACAGATATTCTCACAGCAGCCATTGCCATTATTATTCCACTAGACAATTTAGACAAGGTATGCAGATAATACAACTTCTTCACCTTGTTCATTCCAATCGCTAGAACATCAATCGAGTACGGGTCTAGATCGCATCACGACATTAATGCATCGAAGTGAAATGTATGACCTTTCATATTAACAAAACGAAATTCCCTGGAGTAGCAAAGTGTTCAAATATTTAGGTTCTTGAGATTATAAAAGGGAAAATAACAGTCAGGTGACTAAGGAGGTTACTGATGTGTTAACTTGAAATTATCATATAAACATAAACAAACAAGGAGAATTCTGAACCATTATTGTGCAAGAATGAAAAACAGTAAGAGAAAAATGAATAAATCAATGCAGTAATGTAAACCATTGAGCATGAATATGTGTTATAAGAGATGTGTTTTGCAATCTTTCCACATACCTAATGAGTAAATGAAAACTAAAAGCTGTTCCTTCTATTATTAAATTATGAGAATCAATTATATTACCTTACTTCTCAATCAAATCAAACTTCTTTGTAAAATTCATAATACAACTTGGCAACACTGGCGTAGATGCTGTCGTGTCATGTGGAGATCTAGTCAGATGCTATCAGATTGCGTTTCTTAACTGCTAATACATAGAACGATCTACCCTAAGAAGTTTTTCATCTTTGCTTCGACTTGTAGCGGCTTGAGCCCAGTATATAAACGTGGCGTTTGAGACACATTATGAGCTTTCACTTCTCCCGAGAATTTTGATGTTTTTCAAATAAATATACAAATTCGTGAAATTACCTTGTGAATGACAAAAAAGTGTATATAATGGGATTTATTGAGAGGTACTTTCCTCAAAACTAAAAACCAAATGAATTTTATTATTTATTCTTCATTATTATAAAAAAAATAATTATCGACATTTATATTTTGAATATTACTTCTTTTTAATGTTGGCTATAACTGCGGCTAACATGATCCATCCTAATGTACCAATTTTCAATGACGCGTTGGAGCATTTCGGGTGATATTTAGGAAATTACGCAAGTAATGTTAGATTCCAATGCATCAATCGTAGCCGGCTTATTTACGCACATTTATGATTTCACGTAGCCCCAAAGAAAATAGTCTAGAGGTGTGATCTCACATGATCTATGTGGCCAATTCACTGGTCCAAAGGTTAGCAAGAGCCTATTGACTGAAACGGTAACGATTCGGAAGATAATTCGGCTTCAGATCTTGCACTTATCGAATTTTATAAGATTTCAAACTCAGGTCTTTGTGTAAAAAACGCTAAGTAGTTGCATACGACAATCCTCTCTGTTGAGAACGGGGACCAATTGATTCTTCGCGGTTCTCAGGAACGCTCACCGCTACTGCCTCTATATTTTCTTCACTACAAGCTGGATGTCGTCTAGTTGTTTGTGTATTATCCAATAATGAACATTTGGTTTCAAACTTCTCGATTATATAGCGAATTGTGGTTCAGTTTAGCCGTTTATGTAGACCATAAGTGAACGAAACACATTCCCCGTAGAACGCTGATTTTCATAATACAGCTGAATAATTTGTAGAAGCTGCGCCGGGCTAAGTCTTTCCATGATGAATTGTCAAACAGTACAAAACAAAAATGTCATATATGTGACTCGACGGATGCGTGTTTTGACATTAAATCGCGAACACAAAAAGTACCTCTATATATAGTCAGTTTAGACATTGAAAATCGAAAATTCAACAATAATTCCAAAAGTTTTTGAATTTTGCTCAAGTGAATGCCACATAGAGAAAGGAACAAATCTCATTTTGCAACCTTTTTCGAAGTGCGGAACAGAAAGTTCTGCAAATTTGTAGTAGTATTAAATATATTATTTCATATCACATATCAAATTTGCAACCAATGTAAGGGTACGGAACATTTTTTTATTCAAAATTAACGTTTTTCTTTGATAAAATGACCAAAAAGAATTCTAAAAGATTTGCGAACTCGATAGATACTTTGGAAAAATATACGAACAGTTGTATAAATTTGCAACCTTTTACGTTGACCGGAACATGTTCATTTATAAGTTTTTTAATTTGTGGTAATTTTTTCGAGAAAGATGGTCTCGAAATAATTACAAAAGTTTTGAAACTTGGTTGCAAATTCAGAAAAAATCTATTCTGATGCATTTGCAAATTTGCAACCTTGTACGCGCTCCGAAACATTATGCAATTTAAAAAATATAAAAATCCAGAAATCCTATTTTTGCAAATTGCATAAAGTTCCTGACCGCGTACAAGGTTGCTAATTTGCAAATGCGTCACAATAGATATTTTCTAAATTTGCAACCAAGTTTCAAAACTTTTGTAGTTATTTCGAGACCATCTTGCCCGAAAAAATGACCACGAACTAAAACAATTATAAATAATTATGTTCCGGTCAACATAAAAGGTTGCAAATTCATGTATATTTTTCCGAAGTAGCTGTCAAGTTTGCAGAACTTTTAGAATTTTTTTCGTTCAGTTTATCAAAGAAAAACGTTAATTTTGAATTAAAAAAATGTTCCGTACCCTCTAATTGATTGCAAGTTTGATACGTGATATGAAATAATATATTTTGTCCACGACTGTACTATAAATCATTCATTATACGTGTGCTTCCTGAAGTACAATTATACCTATTATTCACTAGTGTGTATAATGGTTTATTATACACTGCATGACGTCACACTCAAAACGTATGTCCAAACTTGAGACTATAATTCACATTGTTAGGATAGTATTGTTATTAGATTTTTAGGTTTTATGTAACTAAGATAACTTTTAGGCAAATTATTAAACTAATATTTAATATAATGCCCAACTTATTGAATATTTACTCTAAATTATCTATTTCATTTTTATCAGAGTGAAAGAAAGGAATGGAATCGATGTCAAGTGAAATAGTTGACGTTTACGTGAGTATGCAGTTTTCAGTGAACACAGAAAATGTTATGTCAACGCTTTTGATAACTATTTTTATTGTTGAAAATGCAGATTATTACTAATTTTTTCGAGGAAGTCGTGGACAAAGTATAGTATTCTACTCGCACAAAATTACAATTTTTCACGAGGGTGCGATACGAGCTGCTAGCGAGTGTCGCAATTCACCCGAGTGAAAAATTGTAATTTTGTGCGAGTAGAATAATATACTATAATACTACTCCAAGTCTGCAGAACATTTGGAATTTTTTTCACAAGCATTAGGCAAAATTCGTATTTCGGAAGAGGTTGCAAAATTTCTTAGTTTGTTTTAGTCTCTTTTCCGGCCCTACATTAAAGTTTGAAAACTTTTGGAATTATCATCAATTGATGATCTAAACTGACTGGCCTATGAATGAATCACTCTTCCTAACACTCAAACCATTGAACGCTTGCGCATAAACGTAGTTGATACTTCTCGATCCCGACAAAAAGCGTGAAAATGAACCAGAGTTCAAGTCATTATTAGGCTGTCAGTAAAATTGATGCGACGTTTTCATATTGTCCCGTTTGAATGGGAGAAAGTCACCTGTCCAAGTTTACGTTCGAATGAGTTACTTGCTTTTGAATTAACTCAATAACCACTCAATTTGGCCAATTGAAAAAGAATACAAATGAATTATGACCGTCGAGGTGTTATTATGTTAGTCCGGCCTCAGTGCTTGTATTTAGGAAACATCTAGTGCCATAAATCATCGACCTCTGAAGGTGCAGTCAAAAATAAGAAAGATTGAGACACGCTGTACGTTTATTTATACCAACAGAAAAAAAATTTGGACTAAATTAATATTGAGTTAATTTTATTTATCGTAATGATATATATATATATATATATATATATATATATATATATATATATATATATATATATATATATATGTATATATATATATATATATATATATATATATATATATTTATATATAAATATATATATATATGTATGTATATATATATATATATATATATATATATATATATATATATATATATATACAATCTCTTGATAATTATTAGCAATAACAGGCTTGTTGAATCTTAAAAAACCCCGATTTTATTAAAAAGTTGACGTTTCGCCATACATTCGTGGCTTTATTTTTTTTTTTTTTTTTAGAAAAAGTTTTGATAAAGCCACGAATGTCGTGGCGAAACGTCAACCTTTTAATAAAATCGAGTTTTTTGAGATTCAACAATCCTGTTATTGCTAATAATTATCAAGAGATTAGAAATAGTTCACAGGCAACAACAATTCGAAAATATATATATATATATATATATATATATATAT
The DNA here is from genome assembly GCA_030704885.1 of Cynegetis impunctata. Taxonomy (NCBI): domain Eukaryota; kingdom Metazoa; phylum Arthropoda; class Insecta; order Coleoptera; family Coccinellidae; genus Cynegetis; species Cynegetis impunctata. Next base: position 169,070 of record JARQZK010005183.1, read on the forward strand.
ATATATATATATATATATATATATATATATATATATATATATATATATATATATATATATAGTTGAGCTTAACATAGTGAGCAATGAAGTAGGCCTAAAGATGAACTTGAACAAAACGAAAGTCATTTACAATGAAATGGTAGAAAATCACGATATTACGGTCAGCGATACCATACTTGAAGTAGTGGACGAATACATATACCTGGGACAATTAATACATAAGTCTAGTTCACTACTTCCGGAAATCAACAGAGGAATAAAATTGGCATGGAAAGCATTCGGACAAAATTCAATCATCTTTAAATCAAGAATGCCACTCCGCCTAAAGAAGCGAGCCTTCGATCAGCTGATAATACCAGTCATGACGTACGGCTGTGAAACCTGGGCACTAAAGCAAGAGCCCATAAGGAAACTCCAGGTTGCACAAAGGTCTATGGAGCGGTGTATGCTCGGCATAACAAAAAGGGACCGTAAGACAATAGAGTGGATTAGAGGAAAGACCCAGGTAATAGACGTCATCCACAGAATAAAATCCCTCAAATGGCCATGGGCAGGGCACCTAGCGAGAAGGACCGACAATAGATGGACCATAAGGACAACACAGTGGTACCCAAGAGGCGTCAAACGGCCGAAGAGGCGCCCCAATATAAGATGGGATTATGATATCAGGAAAGAAGCAGGAACAAACTGGTATCAAGCTGCTCAACAACGTAATACATGGGCAGGAATGAAGGAAGGATATGCGAGGAGGCTGCACCGTACTTAACGGTAGACCATAGCTGCATATGATGATGATGATGATGATATATATATATATATATATATATATATATATATATATATATATATATATATAGAGAGAGAGAGAGAGAGAGATTGAATCCTCGCTTAGCTCTTGGTGAAACATGAATAAATATTATTAATTCAAATCAAACACTTGGCTTACTGTTTCACAAATATATATTGAAAATTAATTAAAATTAACAAAAAGTTGTCAACATGTTTCACTACCCGTAACATGTTGACAACTTTTTGTTAATTTTCATTAATTTTAAATATATATTTGTGAAACAGTAAGCCAATTGTTTGATTTGAATTAATAATAATAATAATAATAATAATATATATATATATATATATATATATATATATATATATATATATATATATATATATATATATATATAGTGGCGTAACTAACTGAGGAGGGGCAAGGGGAGCGACGGCCCCGGGCGCCACAAGTTTGAGGGGCTCCAGAAACGTCCGCATTTTTTTGGTGATTTGTATTAGATGAAATTCAATACTTCATTTGAATTGATGATTTTCCAAATATAATCAATTGACGCAAACGAAGATTTGAATCCTGATTTGTGATTTGAATAGAGCTGATTTAAATCGAAGAACAAAAAACCCTTTTGTTAAATCCACGAATCTAAGACCATGAATGTAATCATGCACTTCGTGCAACATTTTTGAAATAGAAGCAATTAAAACAGGGATTGAGAAAAGGCAGTCTCATATATGACCACATACAGCAAATTGATAAAACTGCACTGCTGGATTTTTCTTGCATAAATCTCATCAAAATGTATCCTTTGCGGAGTAAGCATTATTTTAATTTCTCTGATTCAGGTTCTTCATGTTTAGAATGTGTAAGGTATATTCAAGGAGCTTTTAAAGCAATATAGAATAATGGTATGCCACCTTTTCCTATATAAATTGGAAAAGTTTTATCTCACTCTTTATAAATTTTACATATTATGTTGAAACTTGCTAAAACGTCAAGGGTAACATCACTAGTTACGCCACTGTATATATATATATATATATATATATATATATATATATATATATATATATATTTATATATTCCAACCATTAATCATATCCATAACAATCAGTAATGCCTTAATGAGGATTTTCCAATTTTCAGTGGCCCTGCTAACAAGTCTCTGTAATTAGAGACAAGTTTTTTAATATTTGGACGAATACTTTCCGAAAGTGCTTAGGTTCTTTTTCATTTCTTGCAACCTGTTTCTTGACTTTGATTTCATGTTAAGGAGTTATGAAAAGGTCAGTTTGAGAGAAGGGAAAATGTACTTCTGAATCCATTTTTGTTCAAACCTTAGAATGTTGTAAGTGTGTTTCAGCTTGATTTTTGGTATTTTTGCTATTGTTATTATTCTTTTTATTCTCATTGTATTTTTCTTTGTAACTTGGGATGATTCCGTATATAAGTTTTATTACTATTATGAAATGGTAGGTAACAAAATAAATAAATAATAGGTTGTTGCGAACGGTATCCATGATTTTAGGGCTAGGGGCGCCTTCAAGTAAATGAGACCATAAATTTGGAAGAGTCATTTCGTCGTAGGTACATCATTTGACAACTCATATTTGTGCAAATTACTATTTATTATTCTTTGATAGTTAAACCTGTTAACGCAGCAACTTATTTTGATTAGTAGGCCGTTATTATTGTCAATACTGTAGCTTGTAGATTATATAAAATTAAAATCGTATACTGATCTAAATGTTCCAATAAAATGAATTTTTTTCGTTATTGTCAGTTTAGTTATAGTTGAACCCTTGACCCCAGTGTCTCATCAGGCGGGTGACCGTGGCCAATCATAGGGCCATATCCCACAATTTGGGAAACCCTGCCATAAAACAAATTATAAAGAATTTGTTTAGTTTGTACATTAAGCGGAGAAGAGTTTCTGTGGTTTTTCTTACTATCTAATATCGGCAGACCTGACTGCTTATATTGTACCGATCAGCACGAAATTAGCAATTAAAGAGACCGTAGATGTGAAAATTTAATGTACCACAGTTACCTGTGTTTTGACTCATGAATGCCAAAGTAAAAAAAATACGCATATAAATATATATATATATATATATATATATATATATATATATAGATATAACAGAATTCTTCGTGTTATCGATACACGTGTGTGGAAAAAAAATGAAGAAAACTCGTGCATATATTTGTAACTTAACTAAAAAACTACCTCTATAGATATATATATATATATATATATATATATATATATATATATATATATATATATATATATATATATATATATATTTATATATATATATATATATAGAGGAAGTTTGTTTGATTAGTTTCAAATAAATGCCCTAGTTTACTTCATTTTATTGCCACGAACGTGTATCGATAACACGAAATTAGCAATATATATATATATATATATATATATATTATATATATATATATATATATATATATATATATATATATATATAATATATATAATTTTTTCGATAATTATTAGCAATAACAGGCTTGGTGAATCTCAAAAAACTCGATTTTATATATATATATATATATATATATATATATAATATATATATATATATATATATATATATATATATATATATATATAATCTTTTGATAATTATTAGCAATAACAGGCTGGTTGAATCTTAAAAAACTCGATTTTATCAAAAAGTTGACGCCTCACCATGACATTCGCAATAGAAATTTCTTTGACATTTATTTATTCGAAAACATTTAATAAAAACAGGGCTGCTTTGTATAATGCTATTCAGTCTAATATTAATATTCAAAATTCTTATCATTAGATCGTAAGGGAAACCAAAGAAACCTTTACCTACGTAATGTTTTGAAAATAATAATAATAGTGTACTATTTATCTAACAATAAAGATATTAATTATTGGAAAACAAAAAAGAAGTGGAGTAAAATTATCGGAATAGTACGCTTATATGAAAGCAGCCGTTAACACGTGTTTCAGACTATTTAGTCCTCATCAGAACGGCGTAGCTAAGTATTGGATTGAAAATTTGGAGATGAAAATAGTTTAATAAGTAAAATCCTCTGTTATGGAAGAAAAATCACTTATTTGTGGTTTATTTGTTTGAACTCTCCGGTATGGGAGATTTGGTCAAACTTTGTGCACGGAGGCGATTAATTCCATCCGAGAGATCTCAGAAAGAGTAAATTAATATTAAAAAAGAAAATTAGTTTTGGGAAAATATTAAACAAGTAAAGCAAAAATTATCGGTATAGTTCGTTTATATGGAAGTAGCCGTTTTTAAATGAAATTTTTATAATAAAATCCTCTGTTATGGAAGAAAATCACTTATTTGTGGTTTATTGTTTGAACTCTCCGGTATGAGAGATTTGGTCAAACTTTGCCACGAGTTTTTTAAGATTCAACCAGCCTGTTTATTGCTAATAATTATCAAAAGATTAAAAATAGATCACAGGCAACAACAATTCGAATAAATAATTATATATATATATATATATATATATATATATATATATATATATATATATATATATATAGAAAGATCGAAAATGCAGAGAATTTTTAGAAATGTTACATATTTAAAATAATTTGAATAAAGTAGTAAATGATTGAACAGATATAAAACATTTAAGTTCAATATACGCAGATTAAATTTTTTAATTTTTTTAAGAATCAACATAAATCAAAACAAAATAATTCAACAAACAAACTCTAACCATAACAACTCATCTTCTTAGACAAAATCTAAACATCTAGAATTTTCAATTTTTCTGAAAAGAAAGTATAGTTTAGAACATGTGATCTCCAAAATTACAAGTAATGTCTTTTTAAAGAGAAAACCAACACTCATAATATTTCAAACCTATTTTGAACATTACGTGGGTGAAAGTTTCTGTGGTTCCCTTCCCATCTAATATCAACAGACCTGACTGTTGATATTGGACTAAATAGCACGTAATTAATTACTGAAGACGGCCACAGCCGTAATAAAAAATTTTTGAAAAAAGTATAAGTAGTACCCTTACCCTTCTTTGACTTTTCAAAATCAAAATAATTTGAACCTATTTCGAAGATTATATGGGTAAAGGTTTCTGTGGTTTCCCTTACCATCTAATAATAACTGTTAATATTGGACTGAATAGCACGTAATAAATAACAGAGAACGGCCACAGCCGAAAATATTTTTCATGAAACATAGTAGTCTTTTTTAACTATTAAAATTTTTTTTAATCCATAAATGTCAAAGAAATTTCAATATTTCAAAAGTTTTGAAAATGCCACGAATGTCGTGACAAATGTCAACTTTTTAATAAAATCGAGTTTTTCGAGATTCACCAAGCCTGTTATTGCTAATAATTATCAAGAAGTTAAAAATATTTCACAGGCAACAACAATTCAAATAATACAGGGAGGGCCATCCATAACTTTCCACCCCGAATTTTGAGCTTTGGGATGGAATAACGAAAAAACGCTCAGACAGGTCAAATTTTGTTGAAAGGGGGAGAAATAAGGGTGTCCAAATGAGTTTGATATCACTACCCCTCTAGCCGCAACCCCTAGCAGCTCTCATTTTTGAATAAGGAAAAGGCGTCGAGCAGCACCTTGTTGGAAAGGCAATTCAATTTACTGCATGAGTGTATTTTTTTTCATCGCTTTATTATTATACAGAGTGACTCAGTATTGCATCAATAACTTTCACACGCCGAATTTAGATCTTTGAGATGGAAAAAACGCTCGGACGCGTCAAAAAATGAATTCGATATCACTACCCCTCTAGCCGCTACCCTAACAGCAATTATTTCAATTTAAACGAAAGCGCACGATATACTTTGTAAATATTATTGTTTTCACGTTTTCAGTTATTGTCTCGGTTTCAGCATTTTCAACATGTGTTTGGCCTACGCGTAGTGATCGAGAAATTGCAATAATTTGCTCATGCAGGAAATTGAATTTCCTTTCCAACAAGGTGCTGCTCGACCCCTTCTTCCTATTCAAAAATGAGAGCTGTTAGGGGTTGCGGCTAGAGGGGTAGTGATATCAAACTCATTTGAACACCCTTATTTGTCCCCCTTTCAACAAAATTTGACATGTCCGAGCGTTTTTTCGTTATTCCATCCCAAAGTTAAAAATTCGGGGTGGAAAGTTATGGATGGCCCACTCTGTATATCTAACTGTTACCTTGCTATATTCGTATATTAAATCTATCATGTTTATTTCTTATTTAAGTGTCTTATTTAAGTGTACTTCAACAGTTGAAGTAATGAACAATCATTCTCAAATAGAGTCGTATATCATTCAATTAGTTCTTTTCCTAATCACGGTGTACATAAAACTTACATACATATCGTAATTACATCTTACCAAAGCAATTATCATAGGAAAAATCGATTCCAACATTCTAGTAAGGTTAATTTGATCGACACGGCTAAGTAAGATCCTTGTGCGAAATTTTATCTGACCGGTGACATTTCCATCTTTGCCATATAGGTTAGATAATAGATTGAAATTATGACAACCTCAATAAGAAGTTCAATTAAACATACTAGATTAGATCGATCGGAGCTGAATTATACCGTGAATACAAGTAGAATATTCAGTACGAAATGTATACAAGTGGAAGGAAAATTATTTCAAGGTCATTTTTGCGTGGCGTGGAAAACATTCTAAACCTATCATTGGAATTGTTTAGGAGATGAAATCTATGGCATAATTCCATGGGAAAGAAGTCGAGTGCAGTTAATACTTTCGTTCTTGTAATTATATTTCAATTAAAGCAGTAAGAATTAATTGAAGGATATTTTTTACCTTCTGATTCTATAATTTTCATTATATTCCAATCTTTTTAGTACGTTAGAATCTATTGTGAAAATGAAACATCAATCAATGAAAAGTTTAGTACTGTATCAACAAAATATCAAGTATTCCATTGAAAAATTCGGTTGAATGATAATTCAATTTTTGTTTCTGTTTTTCTAAAAATTTTTTGACAAATAATTATAAATATCTCACAAGCGATTTAGAAATAATTATGAGAAAATCGAAATTTCCATTGGTTGATGTTTGAATTTTGGCGTTTCAAAGAACGTAAAATAGTATATTGTTTTATTAGGAGTAAAAGTGATACTTATTGTGACGAGACTAAATGTTTTTGAAATAATATATTATATAAAAAATTTTATTCGAGCCACAAAAAGTGCTTTCCTCCGAATAAAACATGCGAATTTTTCCGCAAACAGTGTTCAAACGATAGAATTGACATGATATTTTTAAAAAGGATTAGATGTGAAGAAACGTAAAGCTAGATTGCTTTGCTCACTGGTTTTGTAGATGTCAAGGTAACACAAATTTGACAATTCAACAAAATAATTGTCAGAAACATTTGAAGTCACTTATGTACGCATTATAGGACTGTGCGTTTTTGTTGAGTACCACCCGAGTATTAAGAAATGACTTGTATTAAAATATATAAAATGTTTCTTACAGATTATATTATGTCGGATTCGGCACCCAACTGTACGCCGCCCGACGTTCTTGATATTGCCGTGAGAATACAAAAAAGTGTACTTTTTTGTACGCTCACGGCCGGACAAAAAAGTAAAAACAAAAGGACGTCTGTGAAATCAAACATCAACATTGAGAACTGAGGTTAAAAAAGTCGTCATTTTTGACGTTTGCGGAAACAAATAGTTTCGTTCAAATTATTTTAGAAAGAAACTATGTGATCTAATAATAGCATTTCTTTGAAAAATGTTGATTGCTTAAGTATGTTCTCAGTCACCAGCGTAGTAGATAGGGGAGGAGGATGCGGGGGGACATTAAAAAACTTCGAAATAGTTAAACCCGTAGAAAGTAGAAACAGAAATATACATCAATAAAATAATATTTGAATGCCCAAAAATGTATTCGCAAATATGAATTAATAATAATGAAGCATCAGCTGCCATCCACCTCGCAAATATATTTTTTTTAATTAGACTATTATCTGGTACGTGGGTAGTGTTTTTTTCATTTTGTTTATATATTTTCTACTATGAAATTTTTTTGTTGATATGATGCTTTGTTTTTTTTCAAATTAGATCAAAAGTATATTATTCTTGCGTATATATTTTATATCGCTGATACTCCTATTGATGTTTCACCAGCTAAAAGAGGGATATTGTTTTAGAAGTTGGCATATATTCAGGAAAATCGTTAGTGAATATCAGAAAAATTAACGGTCCCAAAGCAGAACCCTGAGGTAACCCCATATATAGGGGATGATTTTCAGATCTGCAGTTTTCATTCCCGAAAAACAAACAGTGCTCAGATAGTAATCTAGAGATTCACTTCATAAAAACGCCTCTAAATCCTACACTGCACATTTTATAGTACCTGATGATAAAAAATTAAGGCTGCGGAACTAAATATAACATATATTTCACTTTCCTCGGTTGCAGCATACTTATAATACAACGTGGGAGGTTGAACGAAGTATTAAATCCACAATACTTCTTTTACCGACGTGTAATGAATTTATACATGTTATATTTATGTCTCCGGTTTCTACAGATCCATTATTCTACTTAATGAATAACGATCGCTCAAAAGGCCTTTTTTGCGAATTATCTAAATCCGCAGAGCTATGATCTGAATTGCCCAAGATATTAAATAGAAATTAGGTGCTGGTATATAATCCAAGATATTTCCTATACTATTGTAATTTCATACTATCACCTTGAACTATCGATTGCTTTTATGCGATGTTAATTAATCGATATATCAAGGTTATTGAAATTATTTGAGTATGTCTGTTTTATATACGTGCTCCGGGCTATGGAGGTATTGGAATACTGTACGTTCGGCTCCAGTCAACGGTTTGATTATTGCGCTATTGTTGGATAATGACTTAGATTTATCCCAGAAGCGGTATCAAAAGTAATTATTGGTTTGATAGCCTAGCCGAAGAGATTAGCTGAAATGTCATGTTCAGGGCATGCGTCTATAAATCCCGATGATGATAAGTCAGTTTTCAAGAGAGTAGATTATCTTTTAAGATAATGAAATGCTTAAGCTATCATCTCGAGCTTCATAATAGTATCTATCCATAATTTGAAGCTAGCACTGCGATGGTGATGGCTTTTATATTTACGATAGTTGGTGAAAATTATTGATGATCGTTACAAATATAATATGTATAATATTTTCACTTACTTACTCAAGTACCTATAGATGTTGTGTACTGCGCTTAGGTACATTGTACCACCGTCAGATACAAATAATAACTCTATTCAAAATTACATCCTTACATCAACTTTACTGTTGAAAATGATACAGAAGGTTCTATTAATTCTTTGGATTTGACAATAGAAAGAAATAGCAATAAACATGCATTTTCAATTTTCCATAAGCCATCCCATTCGGACCTCATGATACACAATTCGTCTTAACATCCTTACCAACATAAATTAGCAGCATTTAATAGCATGATACATGAACTCATTAGTATACCGTTATCACAAGAAAATTACACTAAGGAATTACAAATCATAATACGAATAGCGCACAATAATGGATATCCTCCAAAAATAATAGATAATATTTTAACAAAAAGACTGTATGAGGCAGCCATTTTTCAAGTGTATCCGAACGTAATAGATAATGATAAAAACTTTGAATTATTGACTTATATAGGCAACCCATCACTCAAAATTTCAACCTTTTTGTCAAATCGAAATTTAAAAATAGCATTCAAAACTCAGAATACCATTGAAAACATATTAAAATTTCAGAAGATAAAACCATACAACAAAATAAGTCAGGGATCTATAAGCTAACTTGTGGTACATGTCCTAAAGTATATAATGGCCAAACTGGCAGGAACTTTGGAGTTCGAATATCAGAACATAAAAGAAGTAACGACAAGAAAAAATTAGATCCCACTTATGGATCACATCTCCTGGAACTAAATCATATTTTTAATAGTGAATTTGAAATATTACATACAGAAAAGAAAGGCTATAGGTAAACTCAATCTATCAGAAGCTCTTGAAATTAATAGTATGAAACAATCCAATAATTTTTGGAGAAATATGAAAATAACCGAATGCAGTTTTTCAAAGACAACACGCAGGAATGAGAAATTATCCGGTTATTTTGATGCACGAGTGTAATTTTGGGAAATATTTCCCGAATAAACTTTCAACTTGTCAAACTGACGTTAGTAATTTATAAATTCTCAGCTTGTCATCAATAACCGTAATATGAACTATGCTACTATGCAATTATCGGTCTACAATGCAATTATCGTACGGCTCTTTCGCTTTCTACAATGCAATTATCGTTAGTAATTGCACGAGTGCATCAAAATAACCGATAATTTTGCACGACAGCGTGATGTCAAAAAACTGCATGAGTTCATTTTCATTTTTGGAGAAAGAGCCCGACACCGAAGGTGGAGGGCTCTTTCTCCGAAATATGAAAATGACCGAATGCAGTTTTTTAAAGACAACACGCTGGAATGCGAAATTATCCGGTTATTTTGATGCACGAGTGTAATTTGGGGGAATATTTCCCGAATAAACTTTCAACTTGTCAAACTGACGTTAGTAATTCATAAATTCTCAGCTTGTCATCAAAAAACGTAATATGAACTATGCTACTATGCAATTATCGGTCTACAATGCAATTATCGCAGGGCTCTTTCGCTTTCTACAATGCAATTATCGTAAGTAATTGCACAAGTGCATCAAAATAACCGATAATTTTGCATGACAGCGTGTTGTCAAAAAACTGCATGAGTTCATTTTCATTTTTGGAGAAAGAGCCCGACACCGAAGGTGGAGGGCTCTTTCTCCAAAATATGAAAATGACCGAATGCAGTTTTTTAAAGACAACACGCTGGAATGCGAAATTATCCGGTTATTTTGATGCACGAGTGTAATTTTGGGGAATATTTCCCGAATAAACTTTCAACTTGTCAAACTGACGTTAGTAATTCATAAATTCTCAGCTTGTCATCAAAAAACGTAATATGAACTATGCTACTATGCAATTATCGGTCTACAATGCAATTATCGCAGGGCTCTTTCGCTTTCTACAATGCAATTATCGCTGTAATTTTCGATAATTGCATTCCATTTACAAGGGATTTTTGACAGGAGGGAAATATTCGCTGTAATTTTCGATAATTGCATTCTACTTACAAGGAATTTTTGACAGGAGGGAAATATTCGATATAACTTGATTTTGCTACATTGCATGCATACGTTGAATTTAATTCATTTCTTCCAATATTTTTCAAACTGAGTTCGGTATTGCATAGTTGTCGAACTATTTCGAGTACCTATATTAATGTTCATACAAGAGATGCAAACAACAATGAACTTTCAAAATATGTCGTAACGATATTCGAAAACATCGCACTGGAATGATTTGCTCGATTCAATCGATATATGACTACATCGATTGTCTAAGACAACGGAGAAATTTTGAATTGAGTAATTAGTGTTTCGTGTTGATATTAGAATATCGAATATCGCATTGTGTTATTCATTCTGCCCCAGAGCTTGTCGGAGATTACGAAAACGTGAACTGAACGATCTATGAATAAATTCTTCGCTGGAAATTGCACACTTGACATTTAACGTGTTGCTGTCGATGATTATGCAGTATGATTTCATCCTCGGTCATTCTTGCCCTTTGGTACTGTTTGGTACTGCCGGTAGTTATATTAGTTTCACGCATAAAATATTGGTGTATATAACGAAATAAATTCGAAATCGAAAATTTGATTTGAGACTCTATTTTTATATATATATATATATATATATATATATATATATATATATATATATATATATATATATATATATATATATATAGAAATATATATATATATATATATATATATATATCTTTCTATATATATTTATATCTATATATATATATATATATATATATATATATATATATATATATATCAGGGGCGGCTAGTCAACGGAGGCTAAGGAGGCTTAGCCTCCTCAATAATATTCCGTGTATCACTAATATATTATATTGAATAGTCAGCATTCAGCATATTAATATTAATCAAAATCATATTATTTTATGCACCTACCTTCCTTTCAACCTACATTATATAATATAATTTATTAATTAAGATAGAAGGTATTTACATTTACTGCATTTCATTCGTTTCAAAATTTGTGGCAACGCTGCGGAGGCTTAGAAAGGTATATTCTCAACGTTCATTATGCCTGCCACAGAAAAGCAAACAACGGTGCAAATACTCCGAATGAATACTTCATTGCAATAGAAAAGCAAAACATATGTTAATGGCAACACGGACAGGAACCCAGTCTCATACAATGTCGACCAATCACAACTATAGAATTTCGCGTGACATCGAGTGAATTCGTTGGAAAGCATTAATTGAATCGTAGTGTGATCGTAGTTACTAATGGCAGCGTGTTTACTTATATTGCTCGCGTATTGTTTTAAAATGAGTTTGGTTACTGAAGTTAATTTCAAAAATTTCAATGCTGACTTAGTGGAATATTTGTTATACCATAACTTTAGTGCACTAAGTTATGAGGATAAAGTTTTGATAAAAACATTGCGACCTACCCCTGAATTAAACAATTTGGTGCAGCGTAACAGACAACAAAACCGCGGTTTTAATACAAGGAATTATAAGAGACATCCTTGCCTAACCGGATCACAGGTAAAAAATAAATTATTTTGTTGGCAGTGTTTACTTTTTACTAGTGAAAATGTCTCTGGTTGGGGCCGCTTAGGATTTGAGGATTTAATTCTATACCTAGTTGAAAGTGAAGAATTTTTCACCGATAAAGTAACTTTAAATACAGCACGCGGATAAATATCTTACAAGATAAGGAATTCATATATTTTTTAAATATCTTTAAATTAATTTTTGAACAAACAGAAAAAGTTTTTCAAATCTTACAGCACAAGTTTTCAGATGTAATTTACTCACGAAATTGGCTCAAGTTTCTTTTGGAAAAAATTTCAGAATTTCGTGCAGAAGTTTATTTTAAAAAACTATTTTCTGTATTTCAAACTACTGATGATACGACTCAATTTAGCCCAAAACGAAAGAAACTCAGTTACGCAGATATGGAGCTTCACTATAAGCAAATATTTTATGAAATTTTGGATACTATTAGGGGTCAAATAGAAATAAGGTTCTCTGATTTGAAAGAACGGCATTTCTTCGAATTACTCAATGAAAATTCGTTTACCGGATTTTGGGCTAATTTTCCAGATAACCTTTTGGAAAATTTATGTCAAAAATACACTTTTTTTCATAAGGTGGCCATAAAAAGTGAACTGTGTGTTGTTTATAATGACAATGAAATTTTGGGGCAAAATGAAAATCATGTGAGGACTATTAAATACCTTTTTGATAATGATTTGAATCTAGATTCACCCCAAGTTTATAAACTCTTATGTCTAATTGTTTCTATCCCGGTGACATCGGCTTCCGTAGAGCGCTCGTTTTCCACTCTTAAGAGAATTAAAACTTATTTACGAAATTCAATGAGCCAGGATCGTTTGAAAAATATTAGTTTGTTGTCTATTGAAAAGGAATTGGTAAAACTTTTGGCGAAAGACAGTAAATTTGATGAGGATATTACAGATCATTTTGCTAACGTTAAAGATCGCAGAATCCCGCTAATCTTCAAAAATATATAATAACTTTTTATTTGCTCTCACCAGCTGTTAACAAATTCGTTAAGTAGGTAGGTAGGTACCTATTTTGTGAAAGAAAAAAAAATTATATGAATAGATGAATTGATTAATTGGCTGAGAAGAGTTTTTGTGAATATTGTAAATAGGAGTTGTAGGTTTCAAGGTAGTCACTCGAAAGTGAAAACAGATTAATAGCTTAGGGTGCTTGTTTTACTTTGATTTTCTTTGAATTATAAGGCGGTTGACCTTGAAATCCTAAAAATTTTCGCCTATGGTGTATTTTTTAACACCTCTTGTAGCCTCCTCAAACCAAAACATCACGAGCCGCCACTGATATATATATATATATATATATATATATATATATATATATATATATATATATATATATATATATATATATATATATATATACAGGGTTGCGATAAAGTATGGAACCAAGTAAATATCTTTCGAACGAAAAGGAGAATATTTATGAAATTTTGCAGGTAAGTCCAATGGCGCAAAATGCATCTGATGTATGATTTTTTGTTGATAATATACTTCCGGTTGTACCGGAAATAGACCCTAAGTCGCTTATTTTAAATGGGATACCCTATACATTATTACATTTTTGGATTCTACTTAAGATTCTAGATAGATTCTACGCATCATGTCCTATACCTAAGTCTAAGCGTTTTTGACATATTTAGGTTTTTATGTTAAAAACGACGATTGCAAGCCCTAATATAATTATCAATTGTTCCTATAAGGAAGCCTTTTTTACTTACTTTGGGTTAGATTCCTTGTTGAAAAGGACCCACTCTAATAGATTTTGAATAATATTTGGATAACTAGTTATACAGGGTGTGCAAAAAATAAGATCTAAAATGATATTGAGAGAAGTGATAAAAATCAATTTTTTCAAATGGAAACCCGCCATATTCTTTATTTTGTAGTATTAAGCATTTAAAAAGAAGGTAACTTTGTATGAGGTTATCTTCACCTAAAATTTGAAGTTTTCGAAATATTGCCAATTTGATATTTTTATATGGCAATTTTGCATTCAATCGTTAAACAATTAGATCTAGGATAGCGACGATCGTATTTGAATTTCAAATCATCGTTATACTCGTTTATGACTTACTACATATCCATACACACAACATCAATTTGTCTATCTGAACGTTTTTTTACGGTAATGTAAAAAACTCAAAAGAAGTTGAATTGATTTTTGTCAGTTTTCTCAATCTCATTTTAGATCTTATTTTTTGCACACCCTGTATGACTAGTTATCCAAATATTATACAAAATCTATTGAAGTAGGTCTTTTTCAACAAGGAATCTAACCCAAAGTAAGTAAAAAAGGTTCACTTATAGGAACAACTGATAATTATATTAGGGCTTGCAATCGTCGTTCTTGACATAAAAACCTAAATATGTCAAAAACGCTTAGACCTAGGTATATGACATGATGCATAGAATCTGCCTTGAATGTTAAGTAGAATCCAAAAATGTAATAATATATAGGGTATCCCATTTAAAATAAGCGACTTAGGGTCTATTTCCGGTACAACCGGAAGTATATTATCAACAAAAAATCATACATCAGATGCATTTTGCGCCGTTGGACTTACCTGCAAAATTTCATAAATATTCTCCCTTTCGTTCGAAAGATATTTACTTGGTTCCATACTTTATCGGCAACCTGTTATATATATATATAAATATATATATATATATATATATATATATATATATATATATATATATATATATATATATATATATATATATATTTATAACTTTTTGATAATTATTAGCATTACTCAAAGAATAGGGTACTATTTATCTTTTATTCAACATTTTTTTTTACGGCTGTGGCCGTCTTCAGTTATTAATTACGTGCTATTTAGTCCAATATCAACAGTCAGGTCATATTGGACTAAATAGCACGTAATGAATAACTGAAGACGGGCACAGCCGTAATAAAAAATTTTTGAAAAAAAAATAAATAGTACTTACCCTATTCTTTGACTTATCAGAATCAGAACAATTTTGAACCTATTTCGAACATTACGTGGGTAAAGGTTTCTGTGGTTTCCCTTACCATCTAATAATAACAGATTGGAATGTTAATATTGGACTGAATAGCACGTAATAAATAACAGAGAACGGCCACAGCCGAAAATATTCTTGATGAAACATAGCAGCCCTTTTTAACTATTCAAATTTTTTCAAATCAATAAATGTCAAAGGAGTTTCAATATTTCAAAAGTTTTGAAAATGCCACAAATGTCGTGACAACTGTCAACTTTTTAATAAAATCGAGTATTTCGAGATTCACCAAGCCTGTGATTACTAATAATTATCAAAATGTTAAAAATATTTCTCAGTCAACAAAAATTCAGATAAATAATTATATATATATATATATATATATATATATATATATATATATATATATAATATATATATATATATATATATTTATAAATATATATATATATATATATATATATATATATATATATATATATATATATATATATATATATATATAGAATATATATATATATATATATATATATATATATATATATATACAATATCTATGATCTGCCAATTTCTAACCAACTTCAAAAATGGATCATGTTCTATGATTTTCTTTGCTACTGAGGTGTTTAATAGCGCCCACCTCTGTCTCAACAAAAAACTCCTTTACCTACAATGCCGGAAAGTTATACAATCACCTACCATTGTAGCTAAAAACTATAAGTACATATAAAAAGTTCCGAAGTTCGACAAAGGCTTTTTTTTTCATACAGCTCAGGTGATAATGAAAGCAGTACCACTACAAAATAATTACGAGTTGATTGAGACGAGCAGATCGTGAAATTCAATTCTCGGTTGCTTCAAAGTTTGTATGGACCAAAAATACCTTGATTGAGCTCATGTTAGGGAATTTCACTTTGGAATTATAATTTTTCTCCTCCGCCATTTCTAAAAGTACTTTTCTAGAAAACCTTTAGAACATCACCAACAGAAATATTGTACACAGACTTGCAATTATTGAATATCGAGAGTTTTGTCAAACTTGACAATGAGGTTCATCAGACATATACCTACCACACCACAAGAATTTTTCATTTCTGGTTGAAAGTATTTGCTAAAGAAACAAAATGACAAGTATCTAATTTTTACACACGTAATTGTTGCTTCATTTGAATTTCATTGTGTGATATAGATTCTTAGATATTTTTGGGTAGATAAATGAATTAAATTGAAAAAAAAATAAGGGATGCACATTCCGATTCATTTTTCACAATAAAATAAATTATTTTCTTCATTTCAGTTCGGTTTGCTATTAAAGCGTATTTTTTTCTAAACTCTCTTTATTTCTTTCTTTACTGAAGTCTCTTTAATTTTATATCAACATTTTGTTTATATTTTATATGATAAATTTTTTTGAGGAACCATGGGCGATGAAGATCTGAGTTATATAAAAAAATTTGTTGTCTGCGTCTATGATTTCTGGATTGAAACAGACAAAGACAATTGATTATATTCTCTGCAATAATCGACATGTTAATTAATATCAAAATATCTTTATTTATTTATTCTAATTTCATGATAATTCATAACTGATTCATAATAACAGTATACTCGATCCATAATAGCTTATTCTAATTTCTATTTTAATTAATTTGTACTAATTATAATAAATTACTCTGGCCTGCACTATCATTAATCGTCAAAATGGGTAGCAGGTTCATTGATATTAACAAAATAAATTAATAGCAAGGGTCAACTCGTAATATATAAGCTAAGCATAGATTGAAAACTAGATTTCGTATGCTAATTACGGTATGGTCTTCACCATATTTAATATTGATGGACGTAATGGTATTTACTTTTTGAATTTATTTTAATCAGAATAATTTCAATGGTATTCAATTTTTACCATTTAAAACTTTTTCATCAGAAATTTGAAATAATATATGTTTCAGAGTTGTTTTATTAAATAAATCGTTATATTGCTTGATATCTATTATTTATTGAATGTTTCTTATTTTATGTTACACTCCAGATACTTGGCGAATAAAAGCTAGACTTAAGATAGTGTGGGCGCTATTCATATAAGCGTATGGGACTTGCAAAGCGGGCAATTCAAAACACTGATAGCCTGTTTTTATATCTAAAATAACTTCTGATTGCCTTCCATATTTGGTAATGGTCTTATAGTATTTTTTCGATTTTTAAATTAAAGGATTTCATCATATTTTGGAGAGAGTTGGTACCAAAGTACAGCAAAAAACGCCAATTATATATCTTCTTCTTTGGGTGCCGTCTACTATCGAAGGTTGGATATCATCATTGCTATTTTTACTTTATTTGCTGCAGCTCTGAAAAGTTCTATTGAGCTACAGTTGAACCAATCCCTTAAGTTTCTCAGCCATGAAATTCTCCTTCTACCAATGCTTCTTCTTCCCTTTATCTTTCCTTGCATAATTAGTCTAAGCATCTCATACCGCTGCCCTCTCATTATGTGTCCTAGATATTGTAACTTTCTTACTCTTTTGGTGTTAATTACTTCGTATTCTTTACCCATTTCACGAAGTACATCCATGTTTGTTTATCTTTCTGTCCATGATATCCTGAGCATCCTTCTATAACACCACATTTCGAAAGACTGCAGTTTGTTTATGTGTTCTTGTTTAAGTGTCCAGCTTTCCAGTCCAGAGATATATATATATATATATATATATATATATATATATATATATATATATATATATATATATATATATATATATATATATATATATATATATATATATATATATATATATGTATTGGAGAAAGTAACAGCGCAGTCGATTTTTACACTGAATTGATGAATATTTTTCAAGGTTTCGGGTATTTGATAGCATATTGGAACGGTGCTACCCCAGAGTTTCAGCTTTCACTGAAAATATTGAGGAATTTAAGTTCCTGTGGAAATACTACAAATTGTGAGCCTCTCACTTATTCTTACATAAATCAATTTTCAGTAGTACATCTGCCCAAAAATTCGAACTCGATGTAGCTCTATATCTTATCTTAATTTTCTTCAGCTCCAAATGAGTATTTTTGTCATTTTCCTTCGAAATTTTTGAGATTCAGATGATAAACAAAGAGAGCGACACAGATGAATAATCAGTTGAAATTAAAACTTTTCTCCGTTTAATCCTGCGGAAGATTGTTTCTATTCATCTAAGCATGGAAAATAAGAGAAAAATCTTCAGCGATGCACTCTGAAGCTGTGATGGAATTTGCGCAAATGGATGATTTACGTGAAGAACCTATGACTGTGTTATGCTAATGTGAAGCAATAAATTCACGCCCTATTACCTCTGTTTCGCTGAGAATTCTAAGGAATGAATGCCAGCCAATTATGCAATAGTCTTTCGCGTCTGAACCGCCAAATGAATCACCTCAGTCATTTGAGAATTCTTCACAATTTTGCTCAAATACAGTACAATGCTTTGTTGTTTTGAGATTTGAAAGGAAATGTTCATATTAATTAGAGGAAGAATTGAAATATCGAATTAGGCCAAGCTACAGAGTTTTTTTCATGTAAAAAGTGTTAGAAGAAAACCAGCTGCGCCATTGTTTGTAAAATAGTTCCATATGATATAGTGATATGTTTTTCACTCGACTTCATTATTTATAACTTTGTTATTAACAATTTTATGCAAAAAATTGAACGTTTTTTTAGTTTTTTGCTTATAAAAATGAAACTATCAGAGTAAACGTGATGGTGTTAATAGACTAATTGTAGAAAATGAAAAGACGAAGAAAATGAGAAGTGGGACGACTCGATCAGACCCTTATGGGTCAACTGCCAAAATGCAGTTTTTTGAAAAATTCTTAACTCGCTTATTTTTTGAGTTGTAGCGTAGATCCTCCGGCCAGTATTAGTTATTGATATAAACTTCATTTGTGCAAAGATCAGAAACTTTCCGATGCATAGTTTTTGATCTGTGGCCATTTGATTATGTTACTATGCAATTTTCCAGCAGACCTGAATGCGACAGGTATGGTCCGATTTCAATTTACTAAAAAGATTTTGAAAGAAGAATTCTCATAGTTCAAAACGTTAATCTTGGTTTTTCATAAAAATGCTGAGAAATATGTTAAACATAAAGCTGAACATGACAAAAAACGGCCGAGCGCGTGAGAGTAGTTGAAGAGTGGGGGTTTACAATTATTATCTGACAACGTTTAGAAATTACTGTCATGTTCAAAATGCCGACGCTTTCGAATGTCATACTTCTCCTTGCCTGCTGCTCTACCCCCACTCTTCAACTAATCTTACGCGCTCGGCCCTTTTTCGTCATGTTCAGCTTTATTTTTAACATATTTCTCAGCGTTTCTATGAAAAACCAAGATGAACGTTTTGAACTATGAGAATTCTTCTTTCAAAATCTTTTTAGTAAATTGAAATCGGACCATACCTGTCGCATTCAGGTCTGCTGGAAAATTGTATAGTAACATAATCAAATGGCCACAGATTGAAAACTATGCATCGGACAGTTCCTGATCTTCGCACAAATGAAGTCTATATCAATAACTAATACTGGCCGGAGGATCTACGGTACAACCGTACCGTACAAAAAATAACCGAGTTAAAAATTTTTGAAAAAACTCCATTTTGGACGGTTTTTTCCGATTTTCTCTCAAACTAAGGGTCTAATCGAGTCGTCCTACTTCTCATTTTCTTCGTCTTTTCATTTTCTACAATTATTATTCTATTAACACCATCACGATTACTTTGATAGTTTCATTTTTATAAGCAAAAAACTAAAAAAAAATGCATTTTCATCAAATTGTTAATAACAAAGTTATAAATAATAAAGTCGAGTGAAAAACATATCACTATATCATATGGAACTATTTTACAAACAATGGCGCATCTGGTTTTCTTCTAACACTTTTTACACAAAATGCTCTCTACAAATCTCTGTAGCTTGGCCTGAATAGTTTTGGCAACTATACATCAATAAGTATTACTAAATGATCCCAGTCCTTGATTAACTTTTGAGTAATTTAATTTAATAACTTTATAAAGAAATAAAAAAAAACTAACTTTTCACAGGTTGGAATAAATATCTATTGAGTAAACGCGTTTCGTCATAAAATTGACTTCATCTCGTACTAAACTATGGTATTACAAAACAATCTATTTATACGAAAATTGAATAAAACAGAGGGGTTCCTAGAGAAACTTAATAACAATAAGCAATTCATTCAGAGTTATTGGTAGGTACATTGAAAAGATTAAGGAGAGGAGAAGGGTTTACTTCAATCTGGTCGTTAACTAGGTTTCCGGAATTTTTATATTCATTGATGTGAAGGGATTCCCAAAAGTTGGTTTTATGGAGACTATTTTCTAATTGTGATATATTATAATTAGAATTTTTTTAAATTTCATTATAAAGTTATGAATATTAACTTTCACCAAGTAAATGCCAATTCAATTCAAATTTAATTCAATTGTGGAACATTTTTGTTGCTGTTGCATGTTTCCGAAAATGTTTCCAAATGTTCCTAAATGTTCCTTGAAATTTCTTTATGTTTCGGAAACAAAGGCTGACTGTTTCTACTTGTCAACCTCCAAAAGAAAATAGGAAACATGTGTAAACAAATCCGCGTTGCTATCGCAGTGGAAACGTACCGAGAACGCAACTAGTAAACATTCGTGTCGCAGATTTTCAGTGTGCAGTGAAGTACGAAAACGAATAAATATATAGCTACAGTTCCACCGGAGATATTTTGAGTTGAGAAACATTTTTGTTGCTGTTGTTTGTTTCCGTAAATGTTCCTAAATGTTCCTTAAAATTTTTTTATGTTTCGGCAACGAATGTTGCTTGTTTCTACAAAACAATATGCATCTATTGACATTTTGTTTCTTAATTTTCCTTATAATATATGTTTCGGCTACAAATGTTGATTGTTTCTACTAAAAAATGAAGGACACCTTACTGCGTAGCACTAGGAATGATAAAACCCCTCGGCGCATGTGCATGTCGTCAATATTTTTTGAAGGTACCTATTATATAAATTAAATAACAATGAAAGTCGACTTTACGAATGAAATGAAGGAAAATTGCAATAAATTTATTAATAAGTCGATATTACGAATAAAATCCGTGAAAATTTAGCAAAAAAATTCATTGTTTGATTGTCGAATTTGAATATCCTATCCCGGCTCATTTTGCTGCAAATTATGAATCAAATTGATAAGATATCTCTATGGATGGGAAGTAGACACAGACGCAGAATCAAGCTTAAGCTATCAACGTCGCTTGGTTACCGTGGCACACAGAGCACTTCGACGCATGTTTTGTAGGACTTCGTACATATCGACCTTGGCGCATGCGCATGTCGTAATGCCTATCTAAAAAACGCTATAATTTTTTATTCTTCGTTGGGAAAAAATTGGGAATTCAAATTCCCTAATGAAATCATATGTGTTTTATCGATATCCGTTGGAATTTTCAAAATCGGACCAGATTCCAACTTTTTGTTGTGAGAATTTAGCTTCACCTCGGGGTAAAAACGCTATATTTTTTTATTCTTCGTTGGGAAAAAGTGGTAATTCAAATTCCCTAATGAAATCTGATGAAGACACTATGTTGTCGAAACAATTATCATTTAATGTAAATATAGTGGAAATTAAGTTTGAATAAACTGTTCTTATTTCCTGCTATGAATTTCCATCAAGTAAAGGTTATTTCGATACAAAATATTCCTAAATTCATATCGGGTAGGTTGGAAAACCAACAGTATCAAATTCAAAGGATATGTTTCATTTGAATAATTCAACTATTGAAAAGATCTTGAAGGACCACTGAACTAGCATTCTAAGGTCAGCAGTAGACAGGCGTCCCCCTTGAGTCTATAGATACTGGAGGACAACGAAAAATTACTTCTGTAATTAAATCAAATACACTAATAACTTCCGACCTTTGAGCACCTCTCGAAAAAAAGGATGTAGAACATAAAAGTTACTATCCAATCCCATCAATAAATTGCGAAAATTAAAAATTCAATACTAGAAAACTGCTTATTAATTCTATAATATCGCAGCGCTATCGAATATCAATCATTTATTATAACATTTTTGTTTACTTTCGACATAATTCACAATCATAATAACGGGGTCTTTGTAATAACTAACAGAACCAGCATTACTAATTTCAAGATTTAGTAACTAACGTAATATATCTAATGCAAAAGGCGAGAGTCCCAACATGTCGTAGATATGTAATCTAAAAACCGACAGACGTAATTACACAGAACGCCATAAACAAATTGCGGGAGTGAATATATAATATAATTTTCTCATAGTGATCCCATAGCCTGTCAAGGTCAACGGAGAATTCTACAATTATTCGAAGTATTTGTATAATTGACAGTAATTAATCATTGAAGGAGTATAAGCGAGTCACTTTTATCTTTACCGTTTTCTTAATGGAAGCATGACCTTTAGTAGGGCACGATTTATTCAAATCTTTTGTCAGTGAACGAGTTGCTGTTAGAATAGCTCTCCTAAGTGGCTATCATTCAAATATTATGAATACCTTTGGCATGTATCGAGCATTTGATTATCGAAAGTAGTTTCCGTGATTTGGATTGCGAATCAATTTAGAATTTACGCTGTTAAGTCCAGTAGTGAAACTGCTTAATAGATATATAATGAAGAAGTTAGCCAGCAGAAGTTATAGTAAACATAATTAGTGAATTTTGGATTGATTGGGCCGATACTTGGTGTAAATTAATAAACATATTAAAACAATGGTTAAAAATAACAATTTACACTTTTATTATAAGAAATAACGCATGACGCACGTTTCGGTGGAACTTCACCTTCTTCAGATGCTAATGGCAAACTAACTATGATTTTCTGTTATATCGAAAACAAGAAATGACAAATTATGTAGAAGGGGTAAATACAAAGATGGTTACAAATAATTATTAGAAAAGGAAAAACCAATTCTGAACTGCTAGTCAGGTAGTTCGGTAATTTTGAAAAGATTAAGAAGGGGGCTTGAAGTATGATCGATTTGGCTATTCAATAGGAGACCGGAATGCTTGTATTTATTTATCTGTAATGATTCTAAAAAATTAAGTTTAATTCCTTTACTTTCAGTATTTAATATTTTAAAATCGAAATTGAATTTTGTTATTTTCAAATCCAAAAACAAAAGTAGATAACAAACATAATTTTTCAATTTTTCGCAAACCATCGCACACTGATAGCGTCATACATAGTACTTCCCTACATCCTTTCCAACACAAAATGGCAGCTTTCAATAGTATGGTACATCGTTTAGTGAATATTCCACTTTCAAATGCCAATTTTAACATCGAGAAAAATATAATTAAACAAATTGCCGTAAATAATAATTATGATCCCAATATTATAGACAATATGATAGATAAAAAGTTTTTCAAAAATGCGATTAACCAGGTGTACCCCCTTACTAAAAATAATATCAAATACAACAGCCTCACTTTCATCGGAAATTCAAGTAAAAAACTTAAATCTCTCTTATCTAAGCACAACATTAACATTGCTTATCGTACCGGTAATAATTTAGGAAATCATATAAAAAATAATAAATCCAAAGTTCATAAAGATAATAAATCGGGAGTTTATAAAATTAATTGTGGCGATTGTGACACGTTTCACATTGGTAGAACTTTCAGAAGTTTTCAAACTAGAATTTCAGAACACAAACGTAGCTTTGTTAATCAGAAGTCTGATTCACATTATGCAAACCATTTAATATAAGAAAATCACACATTCAATTTCGATTTTAAAATATTAAATACTGAAAGTAAAGGAATTAAACTTAATTTTTTAGAATCATTGCAGATAAATAAATACAAGCATTCCGGTCTCCTATTGAATAGCCAAATCGATCATACTTCAAGCCCCCTTCTTAATCTTTTCAAATTTACCGAACTACCTGACTAGCAGTTCAGAATTGGTTTTTCCTTTTCTAATAATTATTTGTAACCATCTTTGTATTTACCCCTTCTATATAATTTGTTATTTCTTGTTTTCGATATAACAGAAAATCATAGTTAGTTTGCCATTAGCATCTGAAGAAGGTGAAGTTCCACCGAAACGTGCGTCATGCGTTATTTCTTATAATAAAAGTGTAAATTGTTATTTTTAACCATTGTTTTAATACATAATTAGTGAAGTTAGTTGCTACGTTTTACGAATATGAACGATCTCTTGGGAAGGATCAGCTGATGAAATTAGGATATACGGACGATCTTTAAATGAGCATCTTATCTACCCATGTTTTACCATGCTAGTTTTTTTAGAGTATTTAGGTACGCTGACTAGTATTTGGGAAGGATGATAGTATATTCGGTCCCAGCAGATAGAAGATTAAATTAAACATTTTATACCCATTTATCAGTAGATACAATCTAGACCTGTGTCGATCGTGATTGATCGAATCTTTTTGATTCGATCGCAACCTATACACGAGTGATCGAATCACGAATTGCTAAAATACCCGATCTTATTAAACCCGATCCCGATTTACTTGACAAGACTAACCAAATTGCACTTTATTTTCATATGTTTTCACACAACAGTATATAACTAATTGCTTCCTGATACAATCGTTTACATGCTTTCATTCATCGCACTCTTTCTCGTGTTGTTTTGAATTTCAACACGTAATCCAAAAGGAACCGATTTTTTCAGGAACGCTCGCGTAGAAGAGTCGCGACCTGTCGATCTCTCAATCTTTTTGGTCGCGAACTCTATCGATCACGTCTTGATCGAGATCGAAACATGCTGATATATGTACTGTCGATCTCTCTGTCTTTTGGGTCGCGAAGTCGATCTCGATCACGACGAGATCGAATCAGTGACATATATAGGTATGACCCGCGACACGTGATTTTATATTCAGGTTTTGCTTGCGTGTTTTAGTGAATTTAGTTAATACTAGTGAGAGGCTCCCCCGCCTATTAAATAGATCCGTGAAAACTATAGATCGATGAAAATATAGTTTCCCGAACCACGATGAGTGCAAAGCCTGTCCCTGCCTCTGTCGAACGGTACGCGACGCGTCAAGTGCTGAGCCCGTCCCTGCCTCTGTCGAACGGGCGCGCCATCTGCTCACGGTCAATCGTAGTTTGTGCGGAATCGGTAGAATCGGTAGAATACTACTATACTTCGAAACTTCTCGATAGAATTCGACCCGTCCAACTGTCGGCTCGAAAGGCGGTCACGTGAATTGAAGTCCATGTGAAGCGAAAATAGTTCTTAAGGGTCGGGAATGCAGCCGTTTTCGCGAATTTCGGAGAAACGTCAAACTTTAAACGTTCGATATCGAAAATCGGCGTCTCGGATCGAGGCGAGACGTAGCCTAAGCACTACGGAAAGGACGTGGGCGATCGACGGGTCCCTTCGGGCCCCGCGATTCGGGGCCGATCCCTTTATCTCGGCTTTATAAGTTTGCCATAATGCGGCCTTTGGCCGCCTGCATTTTGGGAAGTCCAAAATGGCAAACCAATTATTTATTTAGTATTATATATTATCGTCGTCTCCTCAATCCACATTTATATACATTAATGAAGCGTCTATCTACAATAAAAGAAGCTCTTTAAAACCGAAAAGAGCCTTTCAAATTTTATTTCTTAATCACAATTTGGAGTAAATTATCATTTTTGATATTAAAAACTATTAGTTATTTTCTTTTTTAACATTTTTATGTTGTTTTTCACTCATGTAGGTTATCTTATTAATATATATTCTACCCGGTTCACCGGTTCAGCATTCGTCATTCGTTACAAAGAAACTGCGACCTGCGACCCAAATGATCGAAATGATCACCATACGAATGGGTCATGATCGACCCGGGTCTTGACCAACGATCGATCGACACAGGTCTAATACAATCCCTCCCACCCAACCTACCTGAAATGGCTTGAAATATTTATCATTTAGTTGCTGAGTATTCTCTGCAGTCTGCAATATGGATCTTAAAATATAGTTTTCAAAAAAAATTAAAAAGTGGTGAAAAGCGGTGGACGTGTATGAATAAAAAGTGTAGATCTCATTTGCTCAGTATGGGTGTAGTGGACAATGTAACTGTTACAAAGCATGTAAAGGAACATTGCCATAACGCAAATGTATAATAGCTAAACCGCCAAATTGTAAGCACTGCTTGCAAAAGAAAGGCTATTGTCTTCAACGATCAAACGTCATACGTTGCGTTGATAAGAAAGCATTTGTACAATGCTCGTCGAAAACTGCTTCCACAATTGCCAACTAGTGTTCAACAAATTTTCAACATTTTGGTGAAGATTAACATTGAAACATCCAGAGGCGAAAAGTTACAAAGTGTTCATTTGAATGCTAAAATCACCAATAGTAAGTTAAAGACCGTCAAAAACTTATTACAAAAATGATTGAATCATATACGAAAAACGAAATAACTCGTTTGCATTTTATTAAATGTGTCTCATTTCACTGTGGCGTTTAATGGTAAAGGTCTTATACAAATATGTAGTTTTGCATATGTTACACTTTTATAGGTATATTTTATTCAATAAAACAAAAATTATTCAATACTACAGTTCTATTTCATTAGTCCCCTCTTGAAATATTTTGCCGGGACCGAATTTACCTATGCAGTTTCACTGAAAAACAAAATATGGCACCGAATGTAACCGTTTGTTTTAACCCCTTTTCTCTTGGGAGGGAATTTGCCTATTCCCCTAAGTCCCTTTGGGAAGTGTCGGATTCGAACCCCGGGGCCGACTGGTCTACCATGAGTTTTTCTCATAGGTTTCCTCATGGTAATGTAAGTCACTGCTTGCAAACTTATAAGGCGAATGCTGCTTGATTGCAAAATTGTAATTTTGTGCGAGTAGAATACTATACTTTGTCCAAGACTTCCTCGAAAAAATTAGTAATAATCTGCATTTTCAACAATAAAAATAGTTATCAAAAGCGTTGACATAACATTTTCTGTGTTCACTGAAAACTGCATACTCACGTAAACGTCAACTATTTCACTTGACATCAATTCCATTCCTTTCTTTCACTCTGATAAAAATGAAATAGATAATTTATTAGAGTAAATATTCAATAAGTTGGGCATTATATTAAATATTAGTTTAATAATTTGCCTAAAAGTTATCTTAGTTACATAAAACCTAAAAATCTAATAACAATACTATCCTAACAATATGAATGATAGTCTCAAGTTTGGACATACGTTTTGAGTGTGACGTCATGCAGTGTATAATAAACCATTATACACACTAGTGAATAATAGGTATAATTGTACTTCAGGAAGCACACGTATAATGAATGATTAATAGTACAGTCGTGGACAAAATAAATTATTTTCTACTTTTTAATTCGGATTGCTATTCAAGCGTGATTTTTCAAAATATAATTCAGTTCGGTAGAATCGCATCTCGACGCGATGCATTTCGCGCGAAAAATACAACGTTAGTGATGGAGTTCTTCTGCTCAAGAATTTTTTATTAATTTCATCAGTTCCTTTCCCAACTCTGGAAAAAATTTTGAGCGCTGCATTCTTTTTTCTGTATAAGTCAAAACTCATGGAACCATTCTCCATTCTAATTTTGCTCCCAATTTAGATTGTCTTTATTTATTAACGAATTGATTTCGTATGTAAAAAAACACACATCAATTTGGCCAGCTTGAAACGTAGAATCAATATTTCTTTGGTAATAACAGTTAATCAAATAGTGGCTTAAAATCCTTTCCACTAAAAAAAAGAGACAACAACTAGTCAAATTCGTCGAGTTTTTTGTGTCGAAATTAAAAGGAACGCCTGAACTTATTGAAAACCTGATAACTTCATCGGAAAACCAGAAACGAAATCGGATCATACAATTAATTTATTTTTAACATCGCAAAAAGTGATATATAATTATAAGCTTTTAGATTAACTTATAGGTCAAGAGCGACAGGTATACCGACGTGTTTGAATTAAGTATGAATTTTTCATGAGAAAGATCGGTATGTATATACAAAATTGTAGAAAGTTATTCGAAAAAATTGCATCACGGACATTTGAATTCGATAATATCTTTTCCGCTCCACCCGCAACCTTGTTTGTTGATATGAAATCATTAGATTAATTGACAGACGCGAGGCAATTGTTGAATGAAAACAAGATAGATATCTACCAACTCGTCCTGAAAATAGGGTACGCCTAAGAGCAGCTGAACGATATTTAAAGTTGTTCATAGAAGAAGAGATTTGATGTACCTACGGTACCTAATTGTGTTCAACCAGCTTTGTGGTATTTGTATAGAGATTAAAATCATGCTCACCTCCCTATTTCTTCCTCTTAATTAATGAAAAATTGTTAATTATATACATGGGCATACCCAGCTCCTGACCTAGGGGGGGTGCAAGTCAGATTTTTAGGCCGAATCGTCCACGGCTGTTTTTTCTTATACACTACACAAACACACCTACATGAAACATAAGGTATATGTAGTGCAGTGTGTAGGGCAAATAGCCGTAAATGATCCTACTTTATAGATACCTAGTTAAATAAATAAAATTAAATTTGACTATGCATGCATTTTTATTTTATCGCTTCTTCTTAAAAGGTAATTTTCGAGGATCTTCTGCAAAATGGTTTATAACGTGTTCCGTTAAAGAATCACACTTTGTTTGCACCGAGCAAATAAAGTCCATTTAACCTGTCTTCAATCGTTGTTGATCTCAGCGACGTTTTCACGCGTCTGAGTGTACTGAATGATCTTTCAATTGTAGCCGAGGAATAAGGCATTGCCATTACAATTTCTAGGGCTGTTTTCACTTTAGGATAAAAACATTCTGCTTGTTAGATTAATTCCGTTATCTCCAAATTTTCGAAGTCGTCCTGCTTGTTAACCCAAAAAGTGTGCCATAGTTCAGCTTCAGATGTGATCCCTTCTAATTAATAAAATTTGGATACTTTGTCTATATATTTTCTTAATTTTGGAAGTGTAATTTTCATTAATTGAGCAGGGTGTAACAATGAAAGAGCAAACGCTGGAGGATGTTCTTTACCGAATCTTGCTTCTAAGGAGGATAATAATGAATCCAAATAGGGCACGTACAAAGTAATTAGGCGAGTTCATACATATTCTGCGAGATTTCCGGGGGGAAGGGCAGCTGCTCCTACTTGCCCCCACTGGGTACGCCCATATATATATATATATATATATATATATATATATATATATATATATATATATATATATATATATATATATATATATATACACTGGCCAGCAAAATTAACGCACCACTAAAATTTGGGTCAATTTCAAAGTTGATTTTCTCGCGAAATGCTGAATCGATTTAGATAAAAATTTTTTTCATTGTAGCTTAATTAAATTCGAGTTTTAGGCATATACTGGGTGTTTGAAGAAAAACTAGTAAAATGCACAACTTTTGTCATATTCTGTGGGAATTCCCATCAACTGTATTAGGTGTTTCTCTAAGTCAAAATATAGCCCCATCTTTTACAAGCATTTTGTTTTTTTATTAACTTTTTTATCTTGCTTATTAAATGAAATACGGAATTTGATGTAAAACGTAACAACAAAAATTTATTTTAAGAAAATTTGAAATAAAATCTTAAACATTAAAATAAAAAGTCAACAGTGTTTTCTCCCCTATTCCTTATAACTGATTGACATCGACGACCCATATTTTGAACCAGACGTCTAATTTTTGCTTGATCTATATTTGTCCATATTTCCTTCATAATGTTTTCTACATCATCCAAGGAGGCAGGTGGGGGTTGATGATCTCTAAGCTGCCTTTCATTAGATCCCATAAATGTTCTGGTTAATTTAGTTCTATTTTCGCAGTATGTGGTCTGGCATTATCTTGCATTAGTATAAAATTATCTCCAATATAACCAGCCATAGGGACCACATGCTCTGACAAAATTTCGTCAATGTACTTTTCGCTATTTAAAGGTGCTCCATGCAAGAACATGATGTCTGTACGAGCTGCCAAAGAAATTCCGCCCCAAAACATCACAGAGCCTCCATTAAATAACTCGGTTTAGCGAATATTATTTTGTGAATAACGTTCGTTTGGCTGTCGAATAATTTCTGAGCTTCGATCCTTGCTGTAGAGATAAAACCTCGTCTCATCATTGAACAAAACTCGTTCCCAATCTTCAGCAGTCCAGTTCACATGTTCCCTAGCAAATTGAAGTCTTTAATTCTTTTTTCGACATTAAATTCCGTGTTTCATTTAATATGTGAGATAAAAACGTGAATAAGAAAACAAAATGCTTGTAAAAGATGGGGCTATATTTTGACTTAGAGAGACACCTAATACTGTTGATGGAAATTCCCACAGAATATGACAAAAGTTGTACATTTTACTAGTTTTTCTTCAAACACCCAGTATATGCCTAAAACCCAAATTTAAATTTTCTCTCTTTGCATAACGTCATTTCTGAAGATTTAAGCTACATTGAAAAAAATTTTTATCTAAATCGATTCAGCAGTTCGCGAGAAAATCATCTTTGAAATTGACCCAAATTTTATTGGTGCGTTAATTTTGCTAGCCAGTGTATATATACATATATATATATATATATATATATATATATATATATATATATATATATATATATATATATATATATATATATATATATATATATATATATATATATATATATATATATATTTAATATATAATAGTTGCTCGTGACTGACCAGTTGAATAAAAAACTTCGAAAACCAAATGAAAGTATTTGTCAGTAAGGCTGAAGCCAAAATTTGCGGATGCCATGGAAAAAACAAAGAAAATAACTCCTATTGTATTCTGTCAAGCTTTCGAGAACTTCAACTATTCTCTTCTTCAGGACTTAAAAAGAGAGTATTAAAGGAAATCAGTATCTTCATCAATCAACAGAAAAATCAATGTAACATCTCTATCTAACAAAGTCAATGGACGTTTTAATAAACATTAAAAACGTCACTATTATAACCAGAAATTTCTTTTTTATTTTCATTTATATAATCACAATATTAAACGAAAGATTGAACTCAATAAAGCCATAGATCCTGGTAACAGATGAAAAATCTCTGTTTTCATTGAAACATTGTGTTTCTAGAGTCGTTCAATCTTTCGTTTAGTATTGTGATTATATGAGAGTAAATAAAAAGAAAATTTCTGGTTATAATAGTACATAGCGTTCTTAATGTTACATTGATTTTTCTGTTGATTGATGAAGATGCTGATTCCCTTTAATACTCTCGTTTTAAGTCCTGAAGAAGAGAATAAAAAGTTCTCGAAAGCTAGACAGAATACAAGGGAGTTGTTTTCTTTGTTTTTTCCTTGGCATCCGCAATAGTATACAGTGATAATACTATTAAGTAAAAATTGAAAAAGTGGGTTAAATATAATTACACTAGCTCATAAATGAGCATTAACGGGTTTAAATTAATGTATAATAAATCTATCTTCTCTCTGATTTTTGACTCTTCACACAGAATACATTGTCTAAGTGTAGTTTTTAAGTTAGACGTTAAGTATATCCAGGCCTATGTATAGGTAATTTTTGTTTACCTCTATAGGTTTTATAATGTACCAACATTGTAAAAAAAATTTCTGGAATAAATAAATAAATAAATAAAATAAAATATATATATATATATATATATATATATATATATATATATATATATATATATATATATATACATATGTATATACATATGTTTCGAAAATCTTTGCTTAGAAGATCTACAACGGATAAAAAACTACTCCTGCCCTTACTGATGATTTTCGATACTGTGTAACAGTTTATTATTTTCTGGAATAATACGACAAAAAAACGTAGGAACCACCGACGTATTTTGATCACCCGAACGAACTCGCATAATTGTCCCACCAATGATGAAGTGCCACCCGTATATACTCCCGACCTCGGCCGTCCGCCAGGAAATCCACCCATGTATGAAATATTTAGTTACACACCAACCCAATGATGTATTAGCTGATCGGTCAAGTTTAGTGTGCTGCACATATTCATTTCGCAACCGATTCAAGTCACGCATTAAATTCTGATTAGATAATGACATGTTGTGAAATTCAATCTGAATAGAAATTGTTATATTTCAATTCCTCGAACACCATTTTAATTTGATTGTGTTTGCGGATGACCTTTCATTTCTATAACAATTTCGCATGTTCGATATTATCTGCAATCCAGACGTATAAATCTGATGGTTCTTGTTGCTGTTGCAGATGTAATCGCTTGTGGTGTTTCACTTTCGAGAAAATATGAAATTTGTCGGATCGGGTACGATTCGTTTGTTATATAAATAAATCGAAATTTCGTTTTTCAACAATTACTGTTCTTCGTATATTGATTAATACGAGAAAACTTTGATTTTTAGGGTTCCGTACCCAAAAAACTATAGGCCAATTAGTTTATTATCCCACCTATATAAACTCTTCACGAGGGTAATCACCAACCGATTGACCCCTAAATTCGACTTCTACCAACCTGTAGAACAAGCTGGTTTCCGCAAGGGGTATGGAACAATGGACCATTTACAGACAATTCGAGCCTTGATAGAGAAGACATCGGAATATAATATTCCAATTCATATGGCTTTTATTGACTTCCGGAAAGCATTTGACTCGATCGAGATATGGCGGATACTCATGTCCATGGACAATGCTCGAATCGATACCAGATACACAACACTCATCAGGAATATATATCAGAATGCATCCTTCCATATAAAGATCGACGAAGGAATGAAAACTAACAACATTACGATCGAACGAGGAGTGCGACAAGGCGATACAATCTCACCGAAGCTGTTCACCCTCGCACTGGAAGATGTTTTTAAGAGGCTTCCATGGGAGAAAAAGGGAATCAAGATCGATGGATCATACCTGAGTTATCTTAGATTTGCTGACGATATCGTGCTTATGTCGGAAGATAGAGCTGAGATCGAGTCAATGCTCCTGGAATTAAATCAGTAGTCAGGGAGAGTTGGCTTAGAAATGAATTATTCGAAAACGAAAATAATGACTTCAGGAAATGCTCAAATACGCGTAAACAACGTTATTATCCAAGTAGTTGATGAATACAACTACTTAGGCCACACCATCAAACTTGGAAAAGACAACCGAGAAAGTGAGATTAAGAGACGCCTCCAACTCTCTTGGGCAGCATTTGGAAAATTGTCCCATATACTGAGAGACAGCACAATTCCCATCAATTTAAAGCAAAAGGTGTATGATACATGTATCCTGCCAGTATCTACCTATGGACTCGAAACCGTTGCTATAACACAAGCCAATGCGAAAAAGCTACGAGTAATGCAAAGGGGAATGGAGAGGTCGATGCTTGGAGTATCTCTCAGAGATAAAATTAGGAATGAAGAGATTCGCAGAAGAACCGGCGTTAAGGACATAGTGAAAAGAATTGCGGAACTGATGGCAATGGGCTGCTCACATCGCGAGACAGAAGGATGGGAGATGGACACCAAGAATCATACAGTGTGTATGATTACACACTGATAGATGGATAGATGACATCAGACAGATTGCCGGTAATCAATGGTATCAAGTGGCTCAGAAAAGATGGGAATGGAAGATGTTGGGAAAGGCTTATGTCCAGGAGTGGGCAAACGGAAGCTGACAAAGAAGAAGAGTACCCAAAGGGTAAAAATGGAACCCTATTAATCTGACTTCGCTGTCTGTCTGTCCGTCTGTCTGTCACCAGGCGGTATCTCGAGAACCGCGATAGCTAGAGAAATGAAATTTTCACAAATTATGTATTTCTGTTGCCACTATAACAGCAAATACTAAAAACAAAATAAAATCGATATTTTAGGGGGGCTCCCATACAACAAACGATTTTTTGCCCTTTTTTGCTCGATATGAATAATGGCAACAGGTTGTCACTTGAAATATTCACAAAATACTCAGTTGTATTTTTAATTTGATAATAAATAATAAAATTGAAATGAAATAAATATTTAAGGGGGGCTCATATACAAAAAAGGGCCATTTTTTGCCTATTTTTGCTCGATATCAATAAAAGGTAACAGATAGTCACTTGAAATATTCATAAACTACTCAATTGTATTTTTACTTCAATAATAAATAATAAAATTGAAATAAAATAGATATTTAAAGGGGGCTCCCATACAAAAAAAAAGGCCATTTTTTGCCTATTTTTGCTCGATATCAATGAAAGGTAACAGATAGTCACTTGAAATATTCATAAACTACTCAATTGTATTTTTACTTCAATAATAAATAATAAAATTAAAATAAAATAAATATTTAAGGGGGGCTCCCTTACAAAAAAAAAGCCATTTTTTGCCTATTTTTGCTCGATATCAATGAAAGGTAACAGATAGTCACTTGAAATATTCATAAACTACTCAATTGTATTTTTACTTCAATAATAAATAATAAAATTAAAATAAAATAAATATTTAAGGGGAGCTCCCTTACAAAAAAAAAGGCCATTTTTTGCCTATTTTTGCTCGATATCAATAAAAGGTAACAGATAGTCACTTGAAATATTCATAAACTACTCAATTGTATTTTTACTTCAATAATAAATAATAAAATTGAAATAAAATAGATATTTAAAGGGGGCTCCCATACAAAAAAAAAGGCCATTTTTTGCCTATTTTTGCTCGATATCAATGAAAGGTAACAGATAGTCACTTGAAATATTCATAAACTACTCAATTGTATTTTTACTTCAATAATAAATAATAAAATTAAAATAAAATAAATATTTAAGGGGGGCTCCCTTACAAAAAAAAAGGCCATTTTTTGCCTATTTTTGCTCGATATAAATAAAAGGTAACAGATAGTCACTTGAAATATTCATAAACTACTCAATTGTATTTTTACTTCAATAATAAATAATAAAATTAAAATAAAATAAATATTTAAGGGGTGCTCCCTTACAAAAAAAAAGGCCATTTTTTGCCTATTTTTGCTCGATATCAATAAAAGGTAACAGATAGTCCACTTGAAATATTCATAAACTACTCAATTGTATTTTTACTTCAATAATAAATAATAAAATTAAAATAAAATAAATATTTAAAGGGGCATAGTCAATGTTACGGAACCTTTCATACGCAAGTCCGACTCCCACTTGGCTGATTTTTTTATAGCATATTGCTCGCACGGAGCAGTGTGAGATTTGGCACAGTTTCAAAGTTTATATGTATTTATTCATTTATTTATTGCGAATATGGGAGATACAGACAGGTACAAAGATACCCACTAGAGTATCCACAAATTACAAAGCTTATTACTCTAATAATTAAGAAATAAGAAATATACACACACAAAAAAAAAGAGCAGTAAGTATTACTAAAAGTAACGTGAATTAGATATTAAACATCAGAATTCAGAAGTAGAGTAATAAATATTGTTATTATACATTAAATTAATATTCTGAAAAAAGTATCTGCTGATTGACATCTCCAGTGGCTCCCATCAAACTGAATGAGTTCAAATTTGGTATCTGGGGTTGCTTTCGGGGCAGGACGAAACTATCAAAATTTGGCTGAATTTCTCCAACCGGCTATGAATGGGACGTCCTTTTATAAATTGAGATTGTACATTATTACTCTTATGGAAAACGATGAATACTTAATGTCTTTCAAGAAGTAAATTATAAAACTGTTAATTACAGTTTTTCAGTAATTTCTCTGAATATTGTTCTCAAATATATTTTTATTTGAGGTTTTTCTGGTTGTGTCAGTACTAGTTAGAGCACAATTAGTACTTAATCGGATTTATTCTAAGATCGACAAATAATGAAACTTTAAGACTGTTGATTGTTTGTTACTTGAAAATTTGATATTTAAACATAGCTGAACTACTATTAATATGTTATAAAGTGATATTATATTGATATTACGTACTGTACCTTTCATATATTAACCCGTCCCTTTCAATACAGTTTATTAATGAAACGGACACAATGCACATTTTTAAAAATTGTGAAAATTTGTACCTAAGAATGAAGAAATATTTATTACATAGATTCATTTCAATGAAAGATTAATGTATGGTCTGTCCAGCGAAAGTTGGCGCGCACGTCATCAATTGTATATGACGTTGATCGTAAACACTGTTGCCAGAAGTAATGAATAATCTTAAATATAATTAGATGTTCCAAATTTCAACAAAAATGAGATACCTTGCATGTTTAACATGGCAGGCATTTTAAATTCAAATTAACCATTATTCCCTACCAGAAGTGTCACTTTATATTCATCGATCGATAAATCGAACTTTTACTTACAAAATCTAAGAAGAACTAGGTTATCTCGGAGACAGTCAAACGTGAAATGCCGATTGTCTTCGCATTGGTCGAGAGGGTCCGACAACATTGCAAATTTTGAAATAAAATGACAACTTAACAACCGTTCAACTTCTTATTTACTTGGAATATTAATTTTCCTTGAGCGATACATACGATTTGATATTATGTTATGGACAGAATATTTGTCGAAAGGGATGATCCGGTCACTATCACCATATAACTACTTTTCAGAAAATTACTTACGACAGATAAGAATTTTGACAATTTAGAGTTTTATTTATTTGGATAGGCAGCATTGGGTCGTTATTCGCGCATGACTGTGACGTGCACGCCATCTCTCGCACGACAAACTAGAGGATTCTCATTCAGGTTCGAACTATTTCAAATTTCATATCGAGCATTTACTAGAGCATCTATAACAAAAATGTCCCCTTCATGTCACCTCTCCCCTACTCCCACTCTCTTTTTAATTACGAATATTCATGGTTTTCTATGCCAATTTAATTTCTATTAGTCACAGACATTGTTTTTTTCGTATTTCAGTTCAGCGTGTTAAATATTATCACGATATATCATGAATTCACGATGATCTTGCACAAGAATTATGGCTTGTGGTTTCACTTTCAAAAGAAATGTAATTCACTTGTCTATATAATCTGATTCAATTAAAGTAAATCGAAATCGTGATTTCTTGTTCCTCTGAATCATTTGCAGTGGATCATTGGAACTAATTCTTATTTATGTATTTAAACATTTCCGCGTAGAATTTCCCACCGCAAACTTTGATTTCTAGCATGATAATCGATATAAAGGTGTAACGAAATTCACGCATTATTTGAAGTTCGCGCCATTTGTGAGGGGAAATTATTGACAACGCAAACAAAAGACAGCGCGACAGTGGACAGTTGCAACTTTTAGAAATAATCGAAGGTTTTCAAACCGAAGTTAATACAATCAAATTATTATTAGCCACCAATAACGGCTATAATGAAAGTCGAAAAATGAATAAAGAATCTGTTGCATTCAATATACCTAACGCAAACTATTAATGAAGAACAAAAATTTGTAGCAAAATTTGTAATCGAAAAATAACGTTGAAACAATTTGTACAAATAAGAGAAACTTGAAGTCATTCTTAGTCAATAATAAAGAAAAATCTAATAACGGAGAAAACAGTGGTGTTCGCAAAATAGTTTGCGACGAATATCCTGCTTTCTATATTGGACAAACAGGATGGAATATAAACATCCGTGTTGAAGTACATAAAAAGTTAATTTTACAAAATAAAAATACTAATGGCTTCTCCGAACATTGCAAGTTCAATCATTTCTTGGATTTCACAAAACCCAATTGTTATATTCAGGTGAGAAAGGAAAGCGCCTTGACCTTCTTGAAATTCTCGAAATAAGTTACTCCCATAATAGTAAATTATCCCTTGTAAACGAACAAATTGATTTTCAGGTAACACCTTTGCTTTAATCTGTTTTATGAAATAAGATGTAATACTCTTCTGTAGTCAGTCTTCATAATGAGTTCATAACGACTATCCTTTACTGCTAAATACAGTATCTAAATATTTTTATATAGAGAAACTTAAGCCAAGTGTGTTTTATTTTAAAGTTTAAACTTAATTATTATTATATGTACTTCTTAATGTGCTTATTACTTTGGATTAGATTTTCTAAATTATCGAATGATGAATATTTCATCAAAGTGAGGGCTGAGTGAATTTCTCATAATAATTGATTCATTATTTTATAGTCACCACAGATATCAACTATAATCTAGTGCCCCATTAAGAACATGACAAAAAAGGTACTATCTCTACATTCATTAAGCTGGACGTAAATTTGATTGCATCTTAAATATCCCAAATATGTGTTAATTTAAATTCACCATTCATTTTCAACGGCACTATGGCGGAAGTGGGTATACGAAAAGTCGAAATAACGAAAAGACACGCACGATACGAAACCTGTTTTCTACCATTATTTAAGCAACAACTGGCGTTAATCGCCGAAATCTTGTTATCCGAAACCTCAGCCAGAGATTGCCTTCTCATTAATTGTGTTTTTTCGGATTTGTCCTTCACCTTGGGTCTTTTAAATGAACACGATATCTTTAAATGTCTATGTCTTATTCGCATTCAATAAGAGTATCATTTATCACATATTTCACATATAATATGGCAGGGGTGGCCATGCTCCTTATGATAGTTCGAGCCATTTTTCAAAATAACGTAAAATACGTATTTAAAAGGTATGCAAAAAAAGGATTAGGTAATACTGATCGGTATTTGAATTTCAAAAATTTCAAAGTGCAATAAAATGATTCACATAATTACGTTGTTTCGAATATTGAAATAATTCGACTATAGGTTTTTTACGATAAAAAGACGATGACGTCACATTTAGTTACTTTCCTGCTTATCAGAATAAATATTAATTTACCAACCGTAAATACAATTTATCCTCAACAGCCAGGGCAATTTATAGCTAACGGGTTGGCAAAACTTCAAGGCGTTGTCAGATCAACTGGTAAAATTCCCCAGTCTGTTTTGACGTTTATTGACATTCGATCATCGTCTAATATTTACAAGTTTTTTTGGTGCTTTTAAATTCATTATTTCTTTAAGATTAAAAAAACAGTTATTTTCATAACTAATTATTTACGCAAATCTGCAGTGTGTAGTTAATAAAATGACGAAGCAGTTGAACAGTAAATGTCAAGAGATGGTAACATCTTTGTTAAGCTATTTTGAACGAGAATGCCGAAATGGGGGCCCGCTGCTCCCGCTAACTGCTGTAAGAGACGTAAGTAATAGTATTCGCTATTTGTATTCATTATTATTAATATTATTGTTACATATTTAAATGTAAAGGTTGATTAAACTTGATATATTATTCTTTCATAAATTGAAATAATTATGTTGTAGAGAGTTGCAGAAGCATTACAACTTAGCCTTACTACTGTTAACCGTATTGCCGCCAAGCATAATAGAGGTGAACAGCCTAAAAGCCCACCTAAAAAGAGACAATGCATAAAACCTACTTTTGAAATTGATAACTTTGACCAAAGTGCTTTCCGAAATGTTATATACGAAATGTATGGAAACAGTGAGTATATTGAATATATTGTTTAATTTTATTCACACTTAACTAACACAATATTTTTTCAGAGGAACACATAACCTTGAAAACTTTGAAAGACAAACTCCAAGAGCGTGAACTCTTTAATGGTTGTTTGACATCACTCTGGAAGATATTGAAAAATATTGGATTCAAATACCAAAAAGATGATCCTCGTCGTGGTTTAATGGAGTTGCCACATATTGCATTAAAACGTGTACATTTTTTACATGAATATGTCAAGATAAAAAGGGAAGGTTTATATCAATTTGTGTTTTTGGATGAGACCTGGATATTTAAAGACGGTACTGTTGGACGTTCTTGGCAAAATTCTAATCCTAGAACGGTAAAAAAAACTAAAATTGGTGGTCCGAGGTAATTGAATAATGAAATTTAGCAATTAATTTATGATGCACTAACATTCCAGCCATTTTAAGACCTTTTCCAATATTTACTACTCACATATTATTGTAATCTACGTAATTATTACTAGTTGTATTGAGCTATGTAGTTTATCCAAGAAACCTAGTACTAATTTGTTATTTCCTTATTGTAGGTATATAGTATTGCATGCTGGTTCCTCTTCTGGATTCATTCCTGGAGCAGAGCTGGTCTTTCATTCCAAAACAAAAGATGGTGATTACCACGGTGAGATGAACCGAGAAAATTTTTTGCATTGGTTTGAATACCAGCGATTAGTGAACTTGGAAGAGCCTGCCACAATCGTAATGGATAATGCAAGTTATCACAGTACGGTGATCAATAAAGTACCAACAACAGCTACCAAAAAGGCTGATATACAGAACTGGTTGATACAAAATGATATTCCATTTGAAAATACTTTCTTCAAAACCCAATTATTGAATTTAGTACAACAGTAAGTTGATATAAACATTTTTCAATATATTATAGTAATACTGAGCTAACTTGTTTTGTTTGAAAATATGCATGCTTTAATATTTTTGTAGGAATAAACCACCATTAGTATATGAAGCTGACATATTATCTGAAAAATATGGTCACAAAGTGCTTCGACTTCCCCCTTACCACTGTATGTTCAACCCAATTGAACATATTTGGGGCATAGTTAAAAATTTTTATAGAGATCATGTGGGAACTGATGGTGCATCAACAGAACAAGCAATTGGTGTATGGAAAAAGGCTTTAGAAAAAGTGACTCCTGATATTTGGTCCAGGACAGTAGAGCACACTGAAACAATTATACAAGATTGGTGGGATAGAGAAGTAGTATTCGATAGACAGGATGTGCCTCCACTTATTATTAATTTTGACAGTGATGATGAAGATAGTGATGATTTTGAGATGGATTAGTGGAAATCTTGTGTTCTATTTTTCTATATTTTTCTCCAATTTGCTTTATTTCCACCTTTTTGTATATTCACAGGTTATTGTTTTCATTATTAACATAAGTAAAACTTTGAAATACAATATAAAATCAGGAAGGTAGTCAGGGCCGGCCTAAGGCGAAAATTGCAAGTGTGCTAGACTCAAATTTTATGCTCCTGTGGGGGGGGGGGTGTGAGGGGGTATAGAATTGTATATATATATATATATATATATATATATAATATATATTAAATTATTAATATATATATATTATATATAATATATATATATATATATATTATATATTGATATATATGTATATATATATATATATATATATATATATATAAATATA
This sequence comes from Cynegetis impunctata, assembly GCA_030704885.1. Taxonomy (NCBI): domain Eukaryota; kingdom Metazoa; phylum Arthropoda; class Insecta; order Coleoptera; family Coccinellidae; genus Cynegetis; species Cynegetis impunctata. Next base: position 210,804 of record JARQZK010005183.1, read on the forward strand.
TATATATATATATAGATATATATAGATATATCGGAATTTTTTGGTGCCCAAGCGCTACATTGCATCCACTTTTAATAGACAGGATTGCAAAGTGAAAACGCAGCTGCTAATTAATCAAACAATAAACTAACGTAGCTATTACTAGTGAAAATAAGGGAATATACCCGAAAATTTGTGAATGGGAATGTGAAAAGAAATTCGGAAGAAGGTTTAGGTAGGTACTATAATAATTTTCAGAGGACTTAAAAATTGAATTATAGAAAAACAAAGGAAGTTACAAAAAACAAAAGAGGACTGTGTATTGGATAATTGTAAAACGACTAAAGCATGGAAACAATTCCAAAACTAAAAACAAAAACCATAATTGCGAATGTTGATCATGAAATATAAAGATAAGGAAAATAATGTGAAGAAAAACTAATTATTCCATCGATACATAAAAAAATTGAATAAAATAAAATAAATTATCCAAAAAAATGGAGACGAAGCTTGTTCAATACTCTCATATTACTATGTAACTCATATCTGTAATATTGGAATGTAATATGAAATTACCACTAAAACTTCATATATGAGCGATGGATGAATGCTTTCATATATGGTGTGTGTCACGCTTCCAACTAGAAGACCGATAAGAAAAAAACTTTATCGCAGCGAGCTGCATTAGCAAGAGTAGGTTTTCATAACGTATCCAGTTTAAAAAGTATATTTCTAAATTCAAAAAAAAACTGCGCCCTCTTATGTGTAAACAATATTTATTTTCCTCCCCGGGGGATCATTCCCCAACCAATTCGTATCAAAACCAATCACATCCAAGGTATACGAAACTACGTACTCTATTTCTATAAAATTGCGTCCTTTATCGTGCGAACAAGTTAATTTCCTCCTCCGGAGGGTCAACCCTCCAACCAATTTATATTGAAATAAATAGCATTCAAGATATCGTACGAAACTACCTACCTACAAAGTTTCAACCCTATGGTACCAAAATTGCGACCTTTATCGGTGTAAACAAATTATTTCTCTGGGGGTTCAACCCCACAACCAATTCGCATTAAAACCTATTTCATTCATATATCACTCGACACTACCTACAAATAACCTTTATCGTATGAACAAGATTTATTTTTCTCCCAGGGGGGCCAACTCCCCAACCAATTCGAACCAAAATCAATCACATCCAAGATATCATACTAAACTCCATTTACAAACTTTCAACCCTATTGCTTCAAAATTGCGCCCGTTATCGTGTAAACAAGATTTATTTTGCCCCCAGGGGGGTCAAACCCCAACCAATTCGAACCAAAAACAATCCATCCAAGATATTATGCGAAACTACCTATTTACAAACTTTCAACCCTATGGCTTCAAAATTGTATGTATATATATATATTTTTATATAGTATATATATATATATACATATATATATATATATATATATATATATATATATATACATATATATATATATATATATATATATATATATAATATACATATATATATTATATATATATATACATATATATATATATATATATATATATATATTTTTATTATTTTTTTTACAAAAATTGGTCAATTTCATGCCCCTCCAAAAGGCTTGAGTGTGCGGCTGCATACTTCGCACACCCCTTAGGCCGGCCCTGAAGGTGGTGACTTAACGTAATTGTCATACAGTCTTCAAATTATTATCAGAAGGAGCAGAGACTTTGAGCAGGTTATTCCAGTTGTTGATAAAGAAATGTTCACTCGATATTTAATTATTTCAATTTGCATTGGTGGATTATCACAGCTATATATAAAAAGTCTAATAGCACACCTATACGTAGCCAGCTACCTAAGTCGATATATTTTTGTGAATAACACCTCACACAAAATTAAAACTGCATAATATGAAACAGAGATACGAATGAAACCATGAAGCATCTTAATTCAACTTCCCAATGTATGATTGTGTAGGAAATATACTCATTATATCACAAAATTATTCAGATGATCTATATTCACTTCTTGTTCCAAA
>JARQZK010005184.1:0-17500 GCA_030704885.1 Cynegetis impunctata
ATTCTATTGCAAAAAGATCTTAGAGCATGAATTACATTCAACTCTATAATCTCCTGGTTTATTATTTTTTTTATAATTTCGGTTTATTGTTTTTGAAGATTTTACTTAAGAGAGTTGTTGGTTTTGAAAGCTGAATTATGATTATTACGTATTTATATTGTATTTTATATTGTTTGATATTATCTTTATCATTTGTGATAATACTGAATTTATAGCTTTCTTATGAGAATGCTTATTCAGAATGTTTAGGACAACATCTGGTTCATTTCCATTTTTATATGCTATCTGTTTGATATAAGTTGTTTGTTGAAATTTTCTTCAGATAGGGAAACGTTGATCAATCTATGGATCAAAGAGTTGAAGGTTACCATTTTTTGGGAGTATGGCTGTATAGATTCACTATAAATAACTGTCTGTTCGATATTGTCAATAACTTAAATTATTGAGTTCTTATCGTGCCAGTTATTTTCCTACTTCATTATACGTCCTTGATGCTAAGATTGATCAGTAAGGAAATAATATCCTTGTCACTAAAACCTACCACCCCTTTTTTCAGAATTAAAAAAAATAAATCTTGTTTACACGATAGAAGGTGCAATTTTGTAGCATAGGATTGAAAGTTTGTATCTATGTAGTTTTGTATGATATCTTGAATAGCATAGGTTTTGGTTCGAATAGGCTGGGGGGTTGACCCCCCAGGGGAAGAAATAAATCTTGATTACACGATAAAGGTCGCAATTTTGGAGTAATAGGGTTAAACATTTCTGAGTAGGTATTTTAGAAAGATATCTTGGATGGGATTGGTTTTGGTTCGAATTGGTTGGGGGGTTGGCCCCCTGAGGGAAGGATTGAATCTTGTTTACATGATAAGGGCGTAATTTTGGACCACTAGGATTGAAAGTTTGTGAGTGATAGTTTCGTATGATATATTGGATGGGACTTGGTTAAGAACAATTGTCACTCCGACACAATTTAAGCTGCAAAATTTTTTCTTTATGGCAACTGCATCTGTAAGACTTACAGGCTCTTTTATACCCACTTTGACTGCAATCTGGCCTCCACCATACATGGACAACATTCTAACATACTCTCGCAGTGACATCTCTAACTCCGGAGTATCTTCAACAGAAAAAAACCTTTTCTTGCATACAGTAAACTAGGTCTGGAAGCCAGTATGCTCTTGCAATATTGAGCTGAGGAATTCATTTAATGAGTTTATTTTATGCGATATTAATTACACTACTGGATTTGCACGTGGACAGTTTTAAATTTGTATTTGTTTGTCTTGTCATATTTTTTACTTCCTTCTTTTGTAACACTCCAAGGTCAATCTTGTCATTTTGGCACAAAATTCTGTAACTACCACCTATCATAGTTTTTGAAAAATCTGATTTTGAAATTTTTTTACGGTATTTATTCTTCCGAGATACAATTGATTTCTCATTCATATAGCCTATTTTCTTCCCATAAACAATGTCTATGATTGTGCAAAAATTATTCCAATTGGTCAAGCTGTTAAGGAGGAGGAGGACAACAACCAAAATTTGCGAGTATATTAGGAGCTTTGGCTCATCTCATTGTTCATCTCATTCAGCTCAATTAGCTTCTTGAATATAATATATTTAATTTAACGTATCGACTGTGTCCGTTTTCAATTCAAAACAATTGTAAACAAATGCACTCCATAGCGAATATCGAAAAAAAAATTCATCGGAACGACTATCGTTTCACTTGTTCAAATTATCTCAAATTCATTCAAATTCTTTTAACTTTTCGTAATGCTTTTTTTTCAGAATCTAGTTCACTTCTTTTCCTATTAAATTTTCACTTAGTCGCCAGAAAATATCTCAACTTTTGACCTTTTTTTTGCGCTGCACTTTCAAGCTGAGAACGTTACTCGTTTTCCAACGAAAAATAATTAAGTTCAGTCGTGCAATTAAGATTTCACAGTCGAGTGTGTGACAAAGACGAGAAACTACCATGGAATATAATTGGATTTACCCTTGACATTTGCAAAGGAAAAATGAAGGGGCTGTCCCATATTACTACAGGGCTGTCGAATTGTTACAAATGAAATCTTTGAAACTTCTGCTAGATGAACTATAAAGTTTTATATTACTCTGTTGACGTTATGCTTTATTCTGATAAAGTCAATTAAACTCAATTATTTTTCCGAATATCTGGCAGCTACATCTCCTATCACAGCGAGTTTAAATTTCCAATAAGTTCATTTTTCAGCATTCCAATCAACTGAACTTCTGAAATTTCTGTGATTGATATTTTTTTTCCTTTACGTAATGAGACCTAATATTCGAGTTTTCCAAATATAATTTCAAATTAATCAATTACATTTTCAATAGACTGTGTAGGGTGAAAAAAATCTTTCGATAACCTCAATTCCACTATAATATTGTCTTGAATCTAAGGAATGAATACCGGAGTGTGCTTTGTAGCTTCAATAGTATTCATTATATGCAACATTTGTGCAATATCAAAAGTTATATATATATATATATATATATATATATACCTATAAATATATTCTTTCTCTTTTATAACTTTTATTAATTAATAACAGGTATTTAACAAGTATAAAATATTAACATACTTATTAAAGTTTAAAAAAGTACTGTTCAGTTTAATGTAAGTAGTCAGGTCCTCTAGTATTAGATAATAGTAGATGGTAAGAAAAAACATAGAGAATATTACCCACGTAATCTACCTACATAAGATGTTTCGAATTATTTTATATTCAGATTCGTTTTAGGTAGGAACTGAATTATTAGCAGGTTTACACTTTGAAAATCTGCTTATTGAAATGGGTTCGATTAGCACCATATATGGTATATATTATATATATATATATATATATATATATATATATATATATATATATATATATATATATATATATATATATTTATATGTCATGGAGTTACTAGAGGAAATATGTATGACCGTTTGAAATGTTGGTTTGGTTATCACTCTCGGTGGATGGATGATACTGATGAGCCCCCATAAGGGCGAAATAGTCTGTCTATCAATTTCCATCGATTGTGATAAACAAATTAACATTTCTAACAATTACCGTCTAGGGTAGATGTTGATATTTCGATGCTTCGTGAACTCTTATAACCAGCTCCGCTAGGAGGTTTGTTTGAGAGATTGTTTCAAATAAATGTCCTAGTTCACTTAATTTTATAACCACGGGCGTGTTTTCCGTTTGACACGAATAATTCTTACTTATATATATATATATATATATATATATATATATATATATATATATATATATATATATATATATATATATATATATATATATATATATATATATATATATTATATATATATATATATATATATATATATAATATATATATATATATATATATACATATATATATATATATATATATATATATATATTTATATATATATATATATTAATATATATGTATATATATATATATATATATATATATATATATATATATATATTATTTATTCGAATTGTTGTTGCCTGTGATCTATTTTTAATCTCTTGATAATTATTAGCAATAACAGGCTGGTTGAATCTGAAAGAGTCCGAAACACGTGTCAACGGCTGCTTCCATATAAACGTGCTATACCGATAATCTTACTCCACATCTTTAATGTTTTCCCATGACTAATTTCTTTGTTGTTAGATAAATAGTACCCTATTATTTTTATTTTCAAACATTACGTAGGTTTAGGTTTCTTTGGTTTCCCTTACCATCTAATGATAACAATTTTGAATGTTAATATTAGACTAAATAGCATATAATAAATAATTAGCAAGACAAAGCAGCCTTGTCTTTTAAAAAATATTTCTAATCAATATATGTAAAAGAGATATCAATTACAAATATCGTAGAGAAACGCCAAATTTTTTAAATAATAGAGTTTTTTAAGATTCAAACAGCCTGTTATTGCTAATAATAATCAAGAGATTATATATATATATATATATATATATATATATATATATATATATATATATATATATATATATATATATATATATATATATATATATATATATAATGTTCGTATGTATGTATGTGCTTATGTATTTTAAACTTGTTTAGATGATAAAGGGCGCAATTTTGGAGCATTAGGGTTGAATTTGAAAAATAATCCTAGTTAAATAAATAGAATTTTTAAACTGAATGCAATACGCAAACCTGCTTCTCTAATGAGCTCCCATGTAATCGATTCAAAGTTGATATGGGAGTGACAAAGAAAAGTCAATGAAATTGGTAAGAATAATAGAGTCTCTTTAGTCTGGGATCCCGGTCACTCGGGAATCAAGGGAAATGAAGAGGCCGATTTACTTGCCAGAAAAGGAGCATAGACGCCATTTACTAGCCCAGAATCTTTCTGTGGTGGAGGAAAATGCACCAATAAGAGAGAGTTTAGGGAGAAGGAGGAAACTAAAAGAGAAACACTCTAGCGGAATCTTGCAGGGATGGATCACTCCAAAAAGTTCCTCCGGAACATTAAAATTACAAGACACAAAGGATATCTGGATCCCAGTAAGAATAAATTACACCTCTTCACTGGCTTCCTTACAGGACACTGTCGCCTCAGGAAGCATCTGATGAGAATAGGTTTATCAGAAACTAACGAGTGTAGATTCTGTGGTGAGTAGAAGGAAACTCCTGTTCATCTGGCTACAGAATGCCTCGCCATTGCAAGCCAACGAAAGAAATGCTTTGGTCAAGAAACTTGTAGGAGAGATAACATAACCTCCTTGAAGCCTTCCCACATGTTGGAGCTCATTAATACTCTGGAACTAGAAGGCGAGCTGTAGGTAGATGGCGTAGTACAGCTCTGATAGGGGGTACAATAGACCATAAAGTCGCAGTACAACATAACCCCAAACTAAATAAATAATCAAAATGCAGCTTGCTGCGACAGAGTTTTTTTTTAAATTTATCTTCATTGTACCTTTCTTATGGTTTCTGTTATTTTGTTATCATCTTTGCCTATTTTTATTCTACTCGTTCTTTTAGTATTACTCGCTATTTCAACTATTTAATATTTTATCTATTCTAGTCAAACATAGCATAGAAATAATTGATGGATAGCTTGATATTCTGAAGATGTGAATATTGTTAGATTATTATAATTAGTTACTCAAATATAGATATATATATATATATATGTATATATATATATATATATATATATATATATATATATATATATATATATATATATATATATATATATATATATATATATATATATATATATATATATATATATATATATATATATATATATATATATATAATTATATATATTTAATATATATATATTATATATATATATATATATATATAATATATATATAAATATATATATATATATATATATATATTTATATATATATATATATATATATAATCAAGTACTAGGACATTTATCTGAAATTAATCAAACAAACCTCCTAGCGGAGCTGGTTATACGAGTTCAACGAAACATCGAAATGCCTCCATACATCTTAGACGGTGTATGTTAGAAACATTAAGTTGTTTATCACAATCAATGGAAATGATAGACAGTCTGTTTTGCCCTTATTTGGGGCTCATCAGTATCATCTATCCATCGAAAGTGATAACCAACCAAATATTTCTAACGACGTTATATTTTCCTTCCAGTGACTATATGGCATATAAATATGACACAGCGCCGCCAGTCGGAAACAAATGAACCACATCTTACAGATAGAAGAAAACATTTCGGCAACGTGAACTCGTACCTCTTGACACCCGAAGGTGGTTACCGTATTCGCTAAGCAAGAGTAAAGTTGCCACATCAAATCGATGTAATGCAACAATTACACACCGCCAGTAACAACGCTCCGATTCTATCTTTTACGCAGTAATTGAATAGAAAGCAGGGTTGCCGTATTCGCTAAGCAAGAGTAAAGTTGCCACATCAAATCGATGTAATGCAACAATTGCACACCGCCAGTAACAACGCTCCGATTCTATCTTTTACGCAGTAATTGAATAGAAAGCAGAATTCTTCGTGTTTACCGAAACACGTTCGTGGCAATAAAATCAAGTACTAGGACATTTATCTGAAACTAATCAAACAAACCTCCTAGCGGAGCTGGTTATACGAGTTCAACGAAACATCGAAATGCCTCCATACATCTTAGACGGTGTATGTTAGAAACATTTAGTTGTTTATCACAATCAATGGAAATGATAGGAGGTTTGTTTGATTAGTTTCAGATAAATGTCCTAGTACTTGATTTTATTGCCACGAACGTGTTTCGGTAAACACGAAGAATTCTGCTTTCTATTCAATTACTGCGTAAAAGATAGAATCGGAGCGCTGTTACTGGCGGTGTGTAATTGTTGCATTACATCGATTTGATGTGGCAACTTTACTCTTGCTTAGCGAATATGGTAACCACCTTCGGGTGTCAGGAGGTACAAGTTCACGTTGCCGAAATGTTTTCTTCTATCTGTAAGATGTGGTTCAATTTGTTTCCGACTGGTGGCGCTGTGTGATATTTATATGCCATATAGTCACTGGAAGGTAAATATAACGTCGTTAGAAATATTTGGTTGGTTATCACTTTCGATGGATAGATGATACTGATGAGCCCCAAATAAGGGCGAAACAGACTGTCTATCATTTCCATTGATTGTGATAAACAACTTAATGTTTCTAACATACACCGTCTAAGATGTATGGAGGCATTTCGATGTTTCGTTGAACTCGTATAACCAGCTCCGCTAGGAGGTTTGTTTGATTAGTTTCAGATAAATGTCCTAGTACTTGATTTTATTGCCACGAACGTGTTTCGGTAAACACGAAGAATTCTGCTTTCTATATATATATATATATATATATATATATATATATATATATATATATATATATATATATATATATATATATATATATATATATATATATATATATATATATATATATATATATATATATATATATATATATATATATATATATATATATATATATATATATATATATATATATATATATAGAAAGCAGAATATATATATATATATATATATATATATATATATATATATATATATATATATATATATATACATATATATTTATATATATATATATATATATATATATATATATATATAAATATATATATATATATATATATGGTATATATCTTTTCGAGAAATCTTTTAAGAGGAAAATACAATGAATAACCGTGAATTCAAATGAAAAAATTGATTGTAATGAATCATCACTTTGCTATTTTCATTCATTTTATTCAGAAAAATCAAGTTTAGTTCTCAATGTTTCAATAATCCGAAGCTTTTTCCACTGTATCAGTAAATTATGATCAAGCTTTTAGCCTTGTTATTCTGTGTACCCATAATCTTGTAGGTGTAAATGTTAGAATTCCAAAATGTACTAAGTCGTAGCCAGTGAATTGTATTTGTGTTATTTTCGTACATACATCTCTTTCTGAGATGTATGTATTGGAATTTTAGAACTATAAATCAGTTATAGTAAAAACTGGCTCTTCCATATATAAATATGAATCCTCTTTATTACTGAGCACTCCCAAGTCTAATGGAAAACTTGTGTGAATTATAATGAAAAAGTTTTCTTCCATTCTGTTCCTGAACGCAACCAGATGTTAAAGGCCGCGTTAAAATTATATTAGCATAATGCTCTCAAGTTAATCTATGCAGCTGATAAAAAGTTTATCGTTAATTTGAGTTTGATTATATTATTTGATCAAAGATGTATGAATATCTAGTAAAGTACTCAGAATTTCGCAACTGATTTCTACAGTGAAAAATAAAATTCAAATTTGATGCAGTCAAGGTTCAAATTTTTCATTCAGTCGAACTATATCTTGTGGTTAGTAGGTACACGAGAAAACTGCATAGTAAAATTGGAAATTTTGTGTTTTCACATTGCATTTTGAATGAAAATATATTTTATGGAATATTTTCCTCCTGTCAAAAATCCCTTGTAAATAGAATGCAATTATCGAAAATTTAGTGATATTTGCATTGTAGAAAGCGAAAGAGCCCTGCGATAATTGCATTGTAGACCGATAATTGCATAGTAGGCCAAGCTACAGAGATTTAGAGTGAGCAATTTGTGCAAAAAGTGTTAGGAGAAAACCAGCTCCGCCATTGTTTGTCAAATAGTTCCACATAATATAGTGATATGTTTTTCACTCGACTTTATTATTTATGTCTTTGTTATTAACAATTTTATGCAAAAAATCGCGTTTTTTTAGTTTTTCGCTTATAAAATTGAAACTATCAGAGTAATCGTGATGGTGTCAATAGACTTATTGTAGAAAATGAAAAGACGAAAAAAATGAGAGGTCGGACGATTCAATCAGACCCTCAGTCTAAGGGAAAATTGGAAAAAACCAGCCAAAATGCAGTTTTTTCAAAAGTTCATAACTCGGTTATTTTTTTAGTTGTAGCGTAGATCCGGCCAGTATAAGCTATTGATATGAACTTCATTTGTGCGAAGATCAGGAACTGTCCGATGCATAGTTTTTGATCTGTGGCCATTTGATTATGTTACTATGCAATTTTCCAGCAGACCTGAATGCGACAGGTATGGTCCGATTTCAATTTACTAAAAAGATTTTGAAAGTAGAATTCTCATAGTTCAAAACGTTCATCTTGGTTTTTCATAAGAACGCTGATAAATATGTTAAAAATAAAGCTGAACATGACAAAAAACGGCCGAGCGCGTGAGAGTAGTTGAAGAGTGGGGGTTTACAATTATTATCTGACAACGTTTAGAAATTACTGTCACGTTCAAAATGCCGACGCTTTCGAATGTCATACTTCTCCTTGCCTGCTGCTCTACCCCCACTCTTCAACTACTCTTACGCGCTCGGCCGTTTTTCGTCATGTTCAGCTTTATTTTTAACATATTTCTTAGCATTTTTATGGAAAACCAAGATGAGCGTTTTGAACTATGAGAATTCTACTTTCAAAATCTTTTTAGTAAATTGAAATCAGACCATATCTGTCGCATTCAGGTCTGCTGGAAAATTGCATAGTAACATAATCAAATGGCCACAGATCAAAAACTATGCATCGGACAGTTCCTGCTCTTTGCACAAATAAAGTTTATATTAATAAATAACACTAACCGGAGGATCTACGCTACAACTCAAAAAATAACCGAGTTATGAACTTTTGAAAAAACTGCATTTTGGACGGTTTTTTCCAATTTTCCTTTAGACTAAGGGTCTGATCGAGTCGTCCGACATCTCATTTTTTTCGTCTTTTCATTTTCTACAATAAGTCTATTGACATCATCACGATTACTCTGATAGTTTCAATTTTATAAGCAAAAAACTAAAAAAAAATTTTGCATAAAATTGTTAATAACAAAGACACAAATAATAAAGTCGAGTGAAAAACATATCACTATATCATGTGGAACTATTTTACACACAATGGCGGAGCTGGTTTTCTTCTAACACTTTTTACATGAAAAAATCTCTTTAGCTTGGCCTATAGTAGCATAGTTTATATTACGTTTTCTGATGACAAGCTTAGAATTTATGAATTACTAACGTCAGTTTGACAACTTCTCTGAGTCAATAACTATCGCGACTGGACCCTGTGGATTTCGAATGAGTTATTCAGAAGCAAGGTTATTAAGTGTTATTCACATGGATGGGGACAATCAAACAATCATCAAAGTAACAATTATTGTTATAATATATGTGTAATAAGGTTGTTATTTTGCAATCCTATAAATGTTAATAAGCGGCATAGCACAAATACATATTTTTTTAATTCACTGTGAATATTCAATAATCTTTCAAGAACAATTTCATTTTATTTACGTCTGAGAGTAGTTTTACGGTTTAAAAAATAAAAGAATATATATATATATATATATATATATATATATATATATATATATATATATATATATATATATATATATATATATATATATATAACGTTTGTTCCAAAATTGCTGAATTTTGACCAAAAAAATCGTCGCATGAGCATTGCTCAGGAATTGTTGAATAACGTCAACGGCGATGCAGATTTGCTTAAAAGGGTCATAATTATTGACGAATCATGGGTATATGGTTATGACATCGAAACCAAAGTCCAATCGTCCCAATGGAAGAGCCAAGGCCAAAAAAAGCACGCCAAGTTCGATCAAATGTGAAGGTTTTGCTGACTGTTTTTTTCGATTACCATGGCGTAGTGCATCAGGGGTTGTTACCACATGGTCGTACGGTCAATAAGGAGTATTATCTTAAAATAATGCGCCGCTTGTGAGAAGCAATACGAAGAAAACTTCCGGAATTGTGGAAAAACAATGCATGGCTTTTGCATGACGATAATGCACCTGCTCACTAGCCATTGCTTGTTCGTAATTTTTTGGCCAAAAACAACACCGCAATCATGCCTCAGCCACCGTACTCACCATATTTGGCCCCCATGCGACTTTTTCCTGTTCCCAAGATTGAAGAGACCCATGAAAGGACGGCGTTTTGAGACGATTGAGGAGATACAAACCGAATCGCTGAGAGAGCTCAAGAGCATACCAAGAAGTGCATATCAGAACTGCTTCGTGTATTAAATCTGAGGGGTTGAAGGGGACAAAATAGAAATTGATGAATAAATAAATATTTTTCGAGAAAAATTAAAATTCACCTTTTTTTTTGAACAGACCTCATATATATATATATATATATATATATATATATATATATATATAAAAATATATATATATATAAATATATATATATATACGTATATATATATATATATATATATATATATATATATATATATATATATATATATATATATATATATATATGAAATAAGGTTTAATGAATAATGGTTGAATAAAATTTATGACGTTGCGATAGGGAAATAGACAGAAATGAGAATATTGAGTGAGGGGATTTCCGAAACTGTAATTTAGAGTTTTCCCTCTCACCACCTGAGTGGTGATGGGACACACTATTGGGTGTCTCCCTTATTTTATAGGGCAGGTGGACTTCAATATTAATATATATATATATATATATATATATATATATATATATATATATATATATATATATATATTATTAATATTGAACTCCACCTGCCCTATAAAATAAGGGAGACACCCAATAGTGTGTCCCATCACCACTCAGGTGGTGAGAGGAAAAACTCTAAATTACAGTTTCGGAAATCCCCTCACTCAATATTCTCATTTCTGTCTATTTCCCTATCGCAACGTCATAAATTTTATTCAACCATTATTCATTAAACCTTATTTCAAACGATTATATAAAACTGAACAATAACAGATTAAACCTTACTACGAAACAGTGGCGTATCCAGAGATTGAGTTTGGGGGGGGTAGTGGCAAGTTTTAGGCAGTTGACCTAAACTATTTATAAGATAATCAGCGAAAGCGGGGGAGGGAGGGTTGTCGATTGATCGTAGCTCATCCATAATTCAACTATTTTATTCTACATGAAAAAAATATAAAATAATTGCGAGGACATGTACATACAATATTCATCATAAAGTCGGAATTCTTTCCATAGTCGTGAGTATGTATAATAGTCCAGTCAATGACCATTTTTCCGTGTATTTGTCCCATACAACACCGATTTTCATAAAAAATTGGATTTAGGTTCTACTTAGCATCTGTCTCAAAGTCTACCCTGTGGCAGGGGTTGCTTTTTCCCTGGGGGTGGATGCCACCCCTTCTTGTGGATAAAAAATTTTTCATTGAAAATAAGTACTGAAATCGATAAATTGACTAATTCTAAGCAACTTTTGTACTATGAAGTTTTTTCTGGAAGTCAATACTTTTCCACATATTCCCGGGTGAAATTGTCGGTTTTCTTTTTCGCGAATAACTAGAAAAATATACATTCTATCGAAAAGAATGTAGTGAGCAAATTTATAGCTTATAAAAAAACAAAGAAAATTGTTTATTTGTGATGTATGCATATCCAATACAAACGGAATTATTGCTTGTTGAAAGTTGACTGGTATTTTCAATCGCCAAAATGGAAAGTTTCTACGTACAATAACCAAAAACCAACGCATCTTTCGAAAACTCATAAAACTTTTTTTAAACTCCTTTAGAAAACCTTTATTTTCATTTTTTATAAAAGTTCCTAGCATCAAAACTAAGCGTGCTATGAAGAGAATAATGTCGATTCCTATTTTTTCGTTGGAAAAAATAGTGAAAATCTCACCCTCTCTTCCACCCTATTTGAAAAAAATCGTTGTCACTTTACAATTCACTTCGCTTATGTTTTTATAATACGTTCTGAGTGTTAGACCAAAATTTGAGTTTGAAGAGAGAAAATCATTTTCGTAATTTAGGGAAAAATCGCCTTTTCTTCAAAATAACTCAAAAACTATTAATGATACGCAAAATTTTGTGGAGTACGAAATTGTATGTTTTTTTAATTTGAAAATGTTGGCGTTTCATTTTTTCTATAGGATAAATATTAAGTAAGATATGGCTATTTAAAACTTGGGTGTGTTCGCGCAAAGTACCTATTTTAGCCCTCTTAGCCTGAACCTTTTTAAAAATAAGATCCGAAAAAAAGATTCATTGAGATCAGCTTATAGCTCTTACAAAAACCTACAAAATGGTTTTTTGAGAACTCGATTGCTTGAAAACTAAACGAGTTATGGGGAAAAACCAAAAGCACATTTTTGTAGAAATTAGAATATGTATTAGTATATTGATGAGTACACATGGTAAATACCAATCAACTTTCCACAGTAAATAATTCCGTTTGTATTGGGTCAGAATACATTATAAATACACGATTTTCTTTGCTTTTTATAAGCTATAATTTTGCTCTCTACAGGTTTTTCGATAGAATGCACATTTTTCCAGTTATTCGCGAAAAAGAATCTGAAAACGTGTTTTTTTTTGCCTGAAAACCGACAATTTCAGTCGCGAATAAGTCGGAAAGTAATGACTTTTAGAAAAAAACTTCATGGAACAAAAAATGCTTAAAATTAGTTAGTTCATCGATTTTCGTACTTATTTTTAATAGAAAATTTTTCATCCCCAATAAGGGGTGGCATTCACCCCCAGAGAAGCAACCACCGACACAGGGTAGACTTTGAATTAGATGGTAAGTAGAATCTCAATCCAAATTTTCATACAAATCGGTGCTGTATGGGATAAATACACAGTTTATACTTTTTTTACCGTCATTGACTGGACTATAACAAAAGTTCTGAATTTGTATAATTTTCATAATTTGGACCAAACGATGCGCTAACCCGCACCCCTGCTTTTGAATGAGTGAAGCCGAGGCATTGCGCGTAAACACCAATTTACTTATGCAACCGCACAAACTTTCGCATGCGATTCACTGATCTAGGTATGATCTTCTATTCTGATAAATTTCGTTTGTTTATTTATTTCTTTTATATGCTACGTGGACTATCAAATAATAAGAAAAAATTTTTTTTATTAGTTTTCGTACAATGTTTGATATATTTTATATTTTCAATTTCATTCGAAGATTTAGCGTTGCAAATTCTCTTCTGGGGGGGGGGTAATTACCCCCAGTACCCCCCCCCCCCGTGAATACGCCCCTGCTACGAAATAACGTTTATGCTCATTGCTAATATTGAAGTTAATTCTCGTTAATCACCAGGCAAATTAGGAATTGATATTTAAATGCATTAAATATTCAACTGTAATTCCAAATGAAATTTTATGTATTTTATCTTAATTGTATTGAATTAAAAATAGTAGGACATAATGAAAAAAGAAAAGCTGAATAAAGATCATTAGAAAATAAATAATTACATCAGTAAGACTTGCTAACATCAATTTAAATTACGTATCCTGGCGTGAATTTAACTCATATTAAAAAGCCCGTTTCTCAGTAGGTGGAGGAAATTAATATCAAGGGTAGATACCTACAAATTCCTCTACTGATCTTTAAGGTAGTAGGGGTGCATTTTAATATTTGCGAGTAATATTTTCATCATACAATAAAAATGGATATACAATAATAAATTATTTCAATCCGACTAGAACTTCGTGGAAGTTCATAAATAATAAACGGGGATCGATACAACGGCACAAAAATGTAACAGCGAAGCCGATAATTTCAATAACCATTTTGTTTATATTGCTCATTGCTGATCATATAACTCCTTCATTACCTATTCTTCCTGGTGGTACTAACATGTAATTTATACAGGCTCACATTGCATCCTAGTTCAGATTATTATAGCCATTCCTTCGTGGTTTTGAAAAGAAATAATACTACCACTAACTTTCGTCATAAATAAATGTATTTCAACTAATAATCTTGCTGATTATCTTAAAAATGTTGAAGGTTATTCGGTTACATATTGGCGAGGATCATAATTAGGTTGCAAACTCGGGATTCGGATTTGGATCATATCAGGATTATTCGTGAAAGTAGGCGCATGAAGTCTTTGCGTTTTTTCACGAAAATAGACATTGTATTAATGATGGTAAAACAACGTGTGTTGGTTCTATCTTCAACAATCATGGTAAAGCTAATAACACCAGGATCCTTGGTATTCATGTTAATTGTCTTCTCTAATGAAAGCCACATGATGAAATTATTGCTAGTAAACTAAGTAAACACATATTTTTGTTTTGTGGTATGGCTAGATCAGTGTCGTGCGGGGTATCCGGTAGTGCTGAGCGATATCGTGAATTCCAAATCACGTTGTGAAACGTGACTGTGACTTTTAAATATCAGTGATTTTAAAGCGTGACGTGATCACGGAGGCGAATTGTAAATTTTCTGATAAATACAAGCATTTAATATGAAGTATCGTAAATATTTAAAGCTCAGTGAGGTAATTAGTATGTTGCATGATTTAAAACGTTTATTTAACTATAAACAGCTTAAAAAACAAAGGAATTAGAGCTGTAATGAAAATTATAATCAAATTTTCAAGAAAATATAACAAAACATGAAGCATAAGAAAATTAATAAAAAAACTATTTGTTGGGACCTGAAGGATAATTTCACTTTGCACAAATTACAGGATGCACAGTTTTCATCGACCTGAGTAAAGAATGTCCAAAGCTCCCTAGTTTTACGCATATTCATCTTAAAAATTATTTTCACACACTTCACGGGGAAATAACAGTCAAATATTAAGTATAGTCAAATATTAAGTATAGGATTATAATATCAAATAAAGTAACGATATTAAGAACGAAGTAACAACTTACGTCTTAAGATATTCAATTCATATCAAATATCAGTAGCAATATCAGGCACGAAGTCGCGTATCACCCTGAAATATCGCCAAGCAGATATCACATCTTTGAACTGTGACATCAAATCACGCCTTATATCACATCTTTGAACTGTGATATCAAATCACGCTTTTTATCACGGGAAGGGAACTGTGACTACCTGTGACTTTTTGATATCAGTGATTTAATCACAGTTCGTGAAATATCGCTCCTTTATTGTGATGGTCCTATTTATCTAGTGGAGTCTTCAATTTGAAATGACGTGTTGGTTTGGGACATTATTATGAAGCTAAGGGAACCTTTTTCGATCTTCAGCAGCGGACATTTAGGGTTGTGTCGGGTTTAGATTATGAAACATGTTGCAAAAATGAATTCAAAGAATTGCATATACTAACTTACCCGGCCTTATTTGTACTATTTAATAAGTTTTAATCCTGATATTGTGGCACACACACACACATATTTATATATATATATATATATATATATATATATATATATATATATATATATATAAATATATATATATATATATATATATATATATATATATATATATTAATATATATAAATATATATATATATATATATATATATATATATATATATATATATATATATATTTATATCAAATCATGAAAAACATACTTGTTCTCAATTTCATACCTTACATAAAGTGAACAAGAAAATTGAAAATTTTTTTATAATTCAAATATTATTATTATTTTATTATGATCATTACGAAATATAAGAGTTAAGGTTAACGTATAAACTCAAAAATATAGATGAAAAGTGAAACTAAGAAAGCATTCGAGAAGTGGTACAAACATATAAACTGAATAACAAATCGAATGAGCTAAAATTAAAACTAAATTTATTAACTATGAAGGTCAGTCCATCTATCCAGAGAGCTCTATAAGAAATTCACCGTTTGCGATAACACAATCTCATAGGGAAGCCGACTCCAGGTTTCGAGAACTCTGTTGGGGAGAAAGTTGCTCCTCATTGCTTTCCTGAAGTTCTCTTTGGCCAGCTTGTAGCAGTGTCCTCTCTATGCCATAGAACGTGCCCTGAGTATCTTCAGGACAAGGACGAGGTCAATAAATGCATCCGATGAAAAGTGTAAAACTATGTCTTGAAATTTCGAAGAAAATGCTATAAATGCCTGCCCAATCCTTGTATTTTTCATTCACCTTGAACGATGAGGTGATATCCTGGCTCAAATAAATACATACCCCCCTGTACCCAGGAATGCTGGTACTATCATCTCGGTAAAGAGTGTAATAAGGTATGTCGAATGCGCCGTTTGGAATAGATGTATGGAGCCAGGACTCTGTTTTTGGATGGTAATCGAGTTGAACGGATGAAAGTGTAACTAGCACCCTACTGAATGTGCTCTACAATATCACGAACAGTGTCGAGCTTTGCGTCAGCATTCTCAGTGCCATTACATAAAATGAGGTTGTGAGATTTTCCCACACGATTTGGAATTTCCGTCGTGTCAACGTGGTTTGAAAGATTAGAAAAAGTGGAGGAAACAGTATCCAGTTTCGAAGAAATGGCGGCAACATTCTCGTCCCGTGCTGAGCTGGCCTGATGTACACTTGCAACAATTTCCGACTGACATTCATCTATCGCGCTCTGATGCTTAGAGAGTATAACACTATGCCCATTCATTGTTACGGCACAATTTGCCAATTGGCTGAAGAGGTCGTCTTGGCGTTTTTCGCTCAACACTGGCAGCTACCCTTTGAATAATATCTAGAAGAGTGTTGAAATGTTGTGTTGTAAATGGCGTGCTACTATCCTGTGACTGAGAATGTTGAGCTAGATGAGAAGAAGAAAGGACAGAATAACCAGAACTGGAAGAATTACTACGCAGTCTCCTCTCCTGAGAACTACAAAAAAGGCATACCCATTTTTCAGCATCTTCAGACAATTCAACTCTGCCAACTGAGAGCCCAACACACTCAGCATGAAAATATTTTTGGCATTTTGCACAAGCAGCAGATAGTTGAGATGCCCCTATCTATTTTTTGCAGGTAGTACAGCTACGCGGCATTATGTGGGACACTAAGGGTGAAGGAATAGGGATAACAATTAGACTATTCACTTCAATGGGCCGTTAAAGAAGACTTATCACAGTTGGAAAACCACGGTTGAAAGGAATCTATGTAGGGAAATAAAAGGGAATACGCGGGAG